>JASANB010004055.1:0-117105 GCA_030248155.1 Sabatieria punctata
GGTGTCTAGCGCCGGCCATGGAGGTCTGAACCCAAATTCTAGGGAGGTGATTGGGCACTAAAAACGCTCAAAAATCGTAATTTTTACTAATAATCGTCAAAAATCGCTAATTTGGGCTCAAGTTAAGCAAAAAGTGCTGTTTTACAGGCGATTTTAGCAATTTTTGTGTCAGAAATAGTAAAAAAATTGCGAAAATTTGCTTAAAAAATTACTTGCCAGAAAAATCGGATGGGCTGCTCGGAAAGATCGTCTCGGGGGGTCCCAACCGGGGGGGGTCTGGCCTAAGTCTAGTGGGGAGCAGAGCCAGACACAGATTACTGTATGTATGCCTTAGAGTAATTAGAAAAATTCTTCCTGATGGGAAGCCCCAGTCGATGTATGAGGAAAGACAGTAGCTACCTGTTAGTGACAGTGCTGCCAGCAATGCTCTGTCTTTCGAGTTCGGTCAGATTGACCTTTCGCAGTCTACTAGCGTCCAGCGGAGTGCGCATACAAACTATCAAGTTGGTGTAATGAACGGCTTGACCGAACACCACCGACTGCTCGTCCTGCTGCAGTCGTTGCACTGTCTCTGCGTCTAGGCGCGACCAATTCTTTATCTAAAAACCAATGCTAGTCAGTCAAATGCAGAAAGCCGACATGTTTGATAAGCTCGTGCTCCTCAAACATGTGGTACATGTTGAGAAATCCCTGGTTATACTGCAACCCCAACCACTCACTCTTTCACTGGCCAAATACAAAGCGGTCGGTTCTTCAAGTAAATTCCATGTATCATTAACCAGCTGAAACACAACAATCTACAAAGGTACGTACGAAATACCGACGCTTGCATACTCCCTGGCCGAACGGACAGCTTTTCTGAGAACTCCTGTTCACTGCCTGCGAGGATTGCGGCAGGTAGGCCTGACGCAGTTGCCGGTGGATGTCGTGAAAGAAGACAGACTCCCAGAACTGAATGTTCGACCAGACTCCGTGCTCTTGAATGCAGGTGTAGGCAAACTGTAGAATCCCAGGGGTCAATCGCTGCAAACACACACTTGGTAAGCGCGAGCCAAATAAATAAATAAACCGTCGCCACTCACCCGACAGTACGTACTGGACAGAGACAAAAGTGCATAAGCTACGCCATGCTCGTCGCAGTCGGATTCATTCTGAAAACAATGACGCAGGTAGAAATTCATTTAGATGAGATGTCTATGCTAGAGCGGATATTTGACTAACTAAAAGACCGAACCATCCCCAAAAATACAGTAATAGTGCCCCCAGCGCAAACCATCGAAACAAGAATGTTTGTTCCATCGACCATTATGGCATCTAACGAAAGGAAACGCAAACAGTTACGGATTTCTCAACACGTACTATCGGTACCGTGTCATCACTCCAATTGACGCCTCAGGTGATATCATTATCGTAATTATCGTACTGACAATAAAATATGTCGAGAAATCTAGGATTAGTAAAGAACCTGTAAAGCGCAGTTCATCAAGCGAACAATCAGATCGAACTGTTGAGGATCGAGAGTGGCTCTATTCTGCGGGTACAAGTTGTTATGCAGCTCTTGACAGAAAGCCACTCGCACCGCCTGACTCTTCATCGACAGCAACACCGCCGACAACATCTATAAATAGAGATGAACTACAATCGGTTGGTGCTGCCACTAGAGCGCGAACAAAATCTAAAAACCCAATACCCCACCCAATAACTGGAATGCCAAATACCCCAATACTTGCATAGCTGGGCCAAAAATTGCATCTAAGTAAACAGGGTGAACATTCCAGTGAGGTACGCAGGATTTTTTGCAGAGGGATTACACTTCTTAGAAGCCTGGTCGGGCCATTGCCCGGCTAGGGCTAGATAATTCTTAAAAATTAGCTTTTAAGAAGGCATTTAGAAGCCATTCTGAGAGTAAAATTAGCAGTAATTAACAGCTTTACTACATAATAATTCGTAATTTAGTAGTGTCTCATTTTTTGCGAATCTTTTTTTCCTAACTCGGCCGGAAAGGGTGTGTACCACGGGGTACGGTACATTCTGTGTCATTAGAAATGGCACAATATTTTTTAAAAAAAGATCAGAGAAAATAATTACTGGTGTACTACTTAGAGAAGCGGACACTAGAAGAAATTCTACCTAACTATTAGTTGATTAATGCTAAATCGACTTTAGATCAAACTTTTTATGTTTTCAGGTCAATTTTTCAGGACAACGATTTTTTCCATTTGTACAGGTCCCAATTAGTGTGGGGGCAGAAAAATCCCAATATCTGGAAAACAACCATACAGGGATCGGAAATATTCGGAAGGGTCTGGAGGTCTTGGGGCTCCTCGAAAAAGGTAAAAAACGCCTTTTTTGCCTAACAAACGAAACTTTTTGTCCTTCCGTGAGGAGGTGGGAGGAGCTATGTCCGGCCGAGAGAGTATTGGCCGGCGAGGGGAGGGGTAACCCCAAGCCCATGTATGAATACACTCAATACCAGTTCACACTCTAACTGCCACTGGAGGCGAGGTACCTTGCGAGCGTCAGAAACTCTGTTTTCGAAGATGCAGTGCAAGCAGTTGCGCAGCACATCCAATCTCCTAATGTTCGGTCCAATCATTCCAGGCATTAGCCAGGCTTCCTGTTCCCCCACCGGCACGTCACCGGGCGCCAGCAAGACAGTCTGCTGGAGTCGTCCGAAGCTGCTGGTCTTACGCATTGTCGACTGCTTGGTCAATTGTTCGGTTATTAGCTGGCGCACCAGCGACTCGTCCAGAAAGGGGAAAGACGGCGGCACCAAACTGTTCAGAGACTCCTCACTTGGCTCTGGTATGCTCGGCACAAAATGTTCGCTCGAAACCTCCTGAAAGCTGTTCAATTAGCTACGGTCAAGAACAATTGTGATGTACGTTCGAAAGCAGCTGCTGAGCCAAAAGCTGAATGTTGGACAATTTATCGCGGTCTCCTTTTTCCTGTCTCATCACTCCCTGAACATGAGCACAGGTCTAAAATATGGAGTAAACAGAACTGTTAAGACTGCTGAAGGGAACCTCGTCAAACATGTCGCAAATTCGATAGGGAGAGCCTCTTTCACTGACAAATGATTGAAAGGACATGGAGTCTATTAGACTGCCCATAAACTCGTCATCTTGCAGTCCGCGCATTCCGAGGAAAGCGGCCTTGTGAAAGCTGATGTAAGGCGCCGGGTACAAACGCACCAGTTGCAGACACGTTCGGTATTGAGTGAACAGATCGGCAAACAACCGCACAAAACACGCTCGAATCTGCTTGTCCTAAATAAAGTGTAATTCACTTCATTTTGCAAAACCGTATTCTAGTAAAATGGGTTCACACTGATTAGGGTCTTCCAAATTCTTCGATTTTACCAGATATCAAGACCAGAGTACAAAAATTTCTTGCCTTTTTTACAGCGCTGAACAAAACACATAAAGAACGACGAAAGAATGGACGCAAATTTGTTTCTGCTTAAACTTGATGTTTTGTGGTCGAAGGGCTAAGGTGCTATCTCGTACTAGTATAAGCGAATCCTCCTGAGGAGCGGTGAGTGTGGCTGGTTTGAAGGCACAGTCGGCAGTGTTGAGGCCGGGATTTAATACCTAGACAGAACCGATGTACGATGTTGTATGTTGGCTAGACAGCTGACAGCCGCCGCCTCGGGCAGACGTTAAACGACCGCCCCAGCCGCCGCACATACTAATGTCAAATTGTTCAGCAGACGAGTGTGATAGGGTTCCGGCAGTGAAGGAATGGCGATAGCATCGGGCACGATTACACTTCCGCAGTCCAAATCCACAGCAATAACGCCGCACTAAAATTACACACTCACGCTTAATTCAATGCAGATACCGGCGGTACGCACCTCATAAATTTTTCGTTTCAGAGATGAGTGAACGCCCATAATAAAGGGCGTAGGGCTTTCCAAGATTTCCAACGCAGCTTCTGGCAGCAAAGGCACGTAGACGTAGCTGTACTTGAGCGGATAAATCAGAGACGACAAAGCATGACAGGCGTCCGACAAGCGTCGGTAAGACCAGGAATGAAATAGGATCCGTTTGTCAGTGAGAACAGCGCAAAATAAGCACAGCATGTTGTGGATTGTTCCTGAAGTGATGCCCTACAGCGCAATAAAACCAAATGCCACTCTGTAGCACCTAATTGCTTGAAGAGCATAGCTACTGAGATGCCAGTGACAGGAATCATAAAGTTGCTGGGAGGTTGCACTGCTTGCCTGTCCCCTGCACCCAAACTGAACTTAAACAAAGGACCACCTGAAAGATTGAAAGTAGTTTAGTTGAAACAATCAATCCTGTATGGTGCCGAACTGCCGTTCCAGTTTCAAGTCTTCCATACACCGATTGGAAAAAGCTGGAGCGGGGGTATGAGTTACAACGGTAGCGGGGGAGGTAGGTAGGGCCATTTTTCTCTAAACAAGTCGCCAAAATTTTTGGCGAGGGAACTGGGGAGCTAGCGAGGTAGGAGCAGGAATCAGACTCTGGCCTCAGCTCACGTATGGAGTTTTCTACGTAATATCCGCCGACAGGTAAGACGGTATAAAATTCTTACCGTAAGGAGGTACCTTGAGACCGGCAACCAAAGTAGCGACTAGATTTTCCAGTGAAGACTTGTCCTCGATGTTACGAGACGAACAGTCCAGGTGCATCGTGTAAATGGTATTGAGACAGTCCTTAACACCAGGTGGCGATGCGTTCAAGTACATGGTTACAGTCAAGCACTTAACGGCGTATGTGGTACTGGTGCCTTCAACTTTCAGGTCATCACCGATTGCCGAAGGCAACTGGCACCGTTCATGGTACCAAAACAGGCCTATGGTACCATTGCCTTGAGTACCGGATATGCCGTTGTCAAGTGGCTGACTGTGCTGTGTGTGGCAGAATCAATACCCGGAATGTGTCAAAGCAGTGGTGTCTGGAGACCAGAACTAGACATTTCGGTTTGTACAGGACAGGCGCGTGACCGGTCACCAGCAGATCGTCGTCGTCGTCTTGCAGAGAAATGGGCGACTCAGAGGGAAATCTCGGCTCCCCGAACGACAGACAAGCCGCGTAGTGTCGTCTGCCCTCCACATCTGTCAGTGCACTGACGAAGAATTGCGGCTTATCGTGTACATCACGCAACTGCCAGCCCTGTGGTTGACACAGCTACAACTGTTCGTAAAATCAATTTTTCAAAGCTTCCTCTTAAGGCGTAGGGGATTCACACTCGTGTCGAAAAATGTCGGTCGCTGACATTTCTGTCGGGCCGATATCTTTATTAAGAGCCGGTTTCTCTAGGAATCGACTTTTGCTCCTTAACCTCAGGACAAATCTCAACTTTTTGTCTCCGATTTGGCTGAAATTTCATATTTTGGTTTAATTTGACCAAAAAAGACATTTTATCACCTTCCCGGCCATTTTTGAGAGGGTCACTTTTTCGACCCTCTCTCAAATTTCGAGTCATAACTCGGGACCAAATGATCGTAGGAACTTGCGAATTGTATATTTAGAATTACAAAATTATTCTCTTTCAAATGATGCCCTAGTCGACTAGATTTCTGACAAAACTTTTTTTTCGAATCCTTTCTGGGCCCGATTTGACCCCCGCACCGTCAATAGTTCAACTGTTTTATTTCATGGAAATGTAGCGCTATGTTTTTGCTTTCGATTAAACAAAAAAAAATCGAAAAAAAAATGTACGTCAAATCGAGTTTTTGGGCCTTGAAAGTTGAAAATCAAAAAAATTTTCCTTATAATGGGTTGCACACTATAAACAACACAACTTGGTCAGTTTTGAATCGAATTCGAAGATCTTTGGCACATGTATTGTACTGTTCATCTTGCACATAGCGCACAAACCTGGGCCTGGTTGCCGCTGTTTTATGCTTATTTTGTTTATCATTTTCAGTTTCGCAAACAATTTCTCGGTTTCATTTGATGTTTCCCATGATGGGCGTCCGAATTGTATTTTTGAAAGGAATTTGAGCTGGAAATCGGGCCGGTCCAACCCAAGCAATGCCTAAGTGATGGATAGTTGGAAACTTTTGCATTGAATAAACATTCTGCTTACTTGGTACTTACAAGAAATAAGCATCAATTAGCATTGTGCACTATAACGAATATTTACAGAGACTGCTTAGACTCTGTTACTCTTCTTGTTATTTGTTTTCTCCTTAAGCAATGCCATGTAAGATTTGCGTAAGTGTGCATGTGAACAGACTAAAATAAACATTATTGGTCCTGGCCGCTGTGGGATGGTGACTGTAAAACTCATCATCTCGACTCAACTATTGACGTATGTACATATGCAAGCTATAGTTTGTTCAAAAAATATGGGACCTGGCGATTTTTTGCAAATATCTTTTTTGGAGACCTCGGGGCGACTTGAGCCTTATAACCAAAATTGTAGACAACGTTGAGCTCCAGCCTGAGGTAAATTTTAATGTGCGCTACGTTGGCTCTAAACACTAATTTGCGCAACATCAAAAAATGAGCTTTTTTCCTAATTGCGATGAAATTTAGATGACTATAGAATTAGATTCTTGAGTTCTTCGCGACTCCATTGATGCTTTCATGACGTCTCTAGGCCAAACCGATCTGGAGATATGTGTGGTCAAAGCATCGAAAAATCGTGAAAAATGGCGTTTTTTGAAAACTTCACAAAATAGTGGGAAAACATAGGCAGACTGACGGATTTGGGTGAAACTTCCAGAATGGGGTATTCTTGACCGCCGGAATCGATCCTGACACAGGTAAAAAAAAATCCAAAAAACGCCTATTTTGCCTTAAATAAGCGAAAATTTTATGGGCGGGGTGGGCGATGGGGCTATGGTCGGCTGTGGGGGGTATGGGCCAGTGAGGAGGGATTCAGGAAGTTTCACCCAAATGCGTCAGTCTGCCTAGTTTCCCCTCTATTTTGTGAAATTTTCAAAAAACGCCATTTTTCACGATTTTTCGATGCTTTGACCAGCCATATCTCCAGATCAGTTTGGCCTAGACACGTCATGGAAGCATCATTGGAGTCGCCAAGGACTCAAGAATCGAATTCTATAGTCATCTAAATTTCATCGCAATTAGGAAAAAAGCTCATTTTTGACGTTGCGCAAATTAGTGTTCAGAGCAAACGCAGCGCAGATTAGGATTTACCTCAGGCTGGACGTTGTCTACAATTTTGGTAAGGCTCAAGTCGCCCCATGGTCTCCAAAAAAGTTATTTGCAAAAAATCGCCAGGTCCCATATTTTTTAACAAACTATAGCTTGCATATGTACATACGTCAACAGTTGAGTCGAGATGACGAGTTTTGCAGTCACCATCCCACAGCGGCCAGGATCAATAATGTTTATTTTAGTCTGTTCACATGCACACTTACGCAAATCTTACATGGCATTGCTGAAGGAGAAAACAAATAACAAGAGAGTAACAGAGTCTAAGCAGTCTCTGTAAATATTCGATATAGTGCACAATGCTAATTGATGCTTATGTCTTGTAAGTACCAAGTAAGCAGAATGTTTATTCAATGCAAAAGTTTCCAACTATCCATCACTTAGGCATTGCTTGGGTTGGACCGGCCCGATTTCCAGCTCTAATTCCTTTCAAAAAGACAATCCGCACTTGCCATTCCTGTCACGTTGATCTGATTAGCAGAACCACCACCTCGGACAGTTCTTTTTTCTTTGTGTCGGCAAAAATTTGGAACGCTTTACCACCTGACGCCCCTTTGTTGTCTTATAAGCAGTTTGATCGTTTTTTAAATAGTAATCAGTTCCTTTCTATTGTTATTCGACTTGGTTTTAACTGTGATCTCTAACTGTTCTGTTTTATGCTGGCACCTGTTTTTCGCTGCATAGTGAAGTAAGGTTTTAACATGCCAGTAAACTTTGACTTTGACTTTGACTTTGACTTTGAGTTTGACTTTGACAATTCGGACGCCCATCATGGGAAACATCATGAAACCAAGAAATTGTTTGCAAAACTGAAAATGATAAACAAAATAAGCATAAAACAGCGGCAACCAGGACCAGGTTTGTGCGCTATGTGCAAGATGAACAGTACAATACATGTGCCAAAGATCTTCGAATTCGATTCAAAACTGACCAAGTTGTGTTGTTTATAGTGTGCAACCCATTATAAGGAAAATTTTTTTGATTTTCAACTTTCAAAGCCCAAAAACTCGATTTGACGTACATTTTTTTTCTCGATTTTTTTTGTTTAATCGAAAGCAAAAACATAGCGCTACATTTCCATGAAATAAAACAGTTGAACTATTGATGGTGCGGGGGTCAAATCGGGCCCGGAAAGGATTCGAAAAAAAATTTTTGTCAGAAATCTAGTCGACTAGGGCATCATTTGAAAGAGAATAATTTTCTGATTCTAAATATACAATTCGCAAGTTCCTACGATCATTTGGTCCCGAGTTATGACTCGAAATCTGAGAGAGGGTCGAAAAAGTGACCCTCTCAAAAATGGCCGGGAAGGTGATAAAATGTCTTTTTAGGTCAAATTAAACCAAAATATGAAATTTCAGCCAAATCGGAGACAAAAAGTTGAGATTTGTCCGGGAAGAGTCGACTCTTATATAAACCGGCTCTTAAAGTACGAACGCGCGAAAACGCCAAGCAACATCTATCTACCGTCGCCGACAAAACTCAACAAAATGTTCTTCAACAAATTGAATAACTTGTTTGTCGGCGGCCTTTTTTGTTAAATATTGTCTGTGGTAGGAATGTCTAAATGACATTGATTTAGTGCAAAACAACGAGAATAATGCAGAATCATACATGTAACAGGGGCATGTTCCCGTTTCCTCCTTTCCCATTTCCTCCTTTCCCGTTTCCTCCTTTCCCGTTTCCTCCGTTCCCGTTTCCTCCTTTAGGAGTCCCGTTTCCTCCTTTTCAGTTTTTGCGTTTTAACAAAATTTAGACTGCTTTAAGGTTTCCTATGATAGCGCCAGGCTATACTTCTAACTAGCACACATACGAACGACGTACAGACACAAACACACTAATAAATCAACAAAAGTCTCGTATAATTTTGCAGATCGGACTAAGGCTAAGGACAGAGAATAGGAATAAAAAATATCGACTTGAGAACAACCGAACAGCAGCGATTTGAGGTGTTGCAACGCCACCGGATGCGATCCAGTTCCGGGTTTCCCTCGATCTTAAAGAATCTGTAGCCTCGATAATAGACGGCACTTTTGCCACCTTGTGTTTGATAAGAAATTAATTGCTCCATAATCGCCTGACACGTTTATGTTGGCGACAGACACAACTCGACAGACAGTCTTACAAACACGGCTAGAGGAGAGTAACCAGAGGGGAGGTACACGCACCAACACTGACCTCACTGACACTGCCCACTTCTTTACATTTCTTTTGTTCTTTGTAACTACACTTGTAATTTACTACTCTAATCGCCGTTTGTTGGGCAGCCTTTGTTGGGCCACCGGCCGCCCCCGCTAGGCCCGGAAACAACATGGAAAGCACATATTAAAGCAGTCTTATAATAATGCAATACTAAAAAGTAAAGCCTGGCGCTATTCTAACATCATGGAAAACCTTAAAGCAGTCTGAATTTTGTTAAAACGGAAAAAAATGAAAGAGGAGGAAACGGGACTCTTAAAGGAGGAAACGGGAAAAGAGGAAACGGGAAAGGAGGAAACGGGAAAAGAGGAAACGGGAAAGGAGGAAACGGGCACAAACCGTAACAGGGGGACCTGACTTAAGTGTGGTGTTGGTGTTTCATACGCCCCGTACTTTACATGGCGAGTTGCTTAGCGTTTCTAGTACCTTGCCCATTCCCTAGAATTTTGGCTCAGACTGGCCACCGCCCGGTCGGCGCCAGAGACCCAACCCCTCCCACGTACCCACGTAGGTGAATGACATGCTACATGGATGTGCAGGACAGTTTATTATGCCGTTCTCTCTGTCGCCGACACTTTTCGACACGAGTATGATTATCAATTAGTACGCGTTTATTGTATTTCCTTACCACTTCGAGACCTTCAAAAAAAGGTACATCGGACCAGTCTTCGGAGGGAAACCGCTGTATTATGCAACCAACGCTGGCGCCGCTCCCTGAAAACGACCGAACAGTGGTGGTTAAGATTCAGCGCCACTGCAACTGACTGACTTTCCTGTTTTTCGTCAAATCCCAAGACGATAAAGTAATCGGCCAGTCGACGAGCTTCATTTACTACATCGGACATGTCGCAAACACAAGCTATAAGAAGATGGCGCCAATCCGGAGGACTTCTTCACTCATATAGAGGACAGAAATAAAAAATTCAAGAGCATTTTGTATACGGACAGAAGGAACCACAAAACGCCACAAGCACAATGGCAAAAATGTGGGAACAAGACAAGACAAGTTGTCCCTCAAAATGCACGCGTCGCCTGCAAAACCTAAAAGACACTGTCACCATCACCACCGGGCAAAAGATAAAAAGCACCGTAGGGACCGTAGCACCGTCGGTCTCATCGGACCGTATTCCTGTTGCTCTCCTCTTCCGTTTTTAAACGCCGTCTGCCGAAAATCGACCATTTCCCCCACTGGTTCGATGAGACCGACGATGCTACGGTGATTTATAGAGATACAACCGAATTTCGGTGTTGGGTAGTATGAACCGAATAATTCGGTATTTTCATCTATTCGGTTTCGGTATTTTTGCTACCAAATAAAATAACTGTGTAAAGCTCAATATTTTGCTGCTTTTCAACGCACTTTGTCACAAAATGTTTAAAAATAGAAATAATCTCACTACTTTTCGGTTATGTAACTGGCTATTACACAGTTTGATTGAGTTAAAATTTGCCTCAATTCTGCCAACGCCTTTAAGCGGTTGTCTGAAACAGTTTTCTTTTGTTTCTTGCCAGCTTAGGCGGGCCTAATAGCTGCAAAACATTCAGAGAAAC
Organism: Sabatieria punctata; assembly: GCA_030248155.1. Classification (NCBI taxonomy): domain Eukaryota; kingdom Metazoa; phylum Nematoda; class Chromadorea; order Araeolaimida; family Comesomatidae; genus Sabatieria; species Sabatieria punctata. The sequence continues at coordinate 10,905 of JASANB010004055.1, forward strand.
CAATAGATTATGTACTACATAGAACTGTTAATTTTGTGCTAAGAACGCATTGAGTTTTTGTGGGCCAAAAATTTTTATTAACTTGTTTTGAAAAATTGTCAACCTTTTAAATCCTGGGTACGCCACTGCAACAGACGCTCTGAGTGATGTCTCGCCCTCTCCATCAACTGCGACTATCATTTCTTTTTTTTAATGAAATTTTATTGTTAATATTAGCATTATTAGTATACAAAGTTCGAAATTTTTGGGACGCACACAGTACAACAAACAATTAACACACAAGTTACGATAGGGTGGGGCATTTTCAACTGAAATAACTGAAGCAACACTATCTGTCCGTTCATTTTTCGAATTCGTATGGCTCTTGTCTAACATTCCGATCGAATCCGATCCGATCTGGCGGGGGGTTGTACGATGTACAGCCCTATGATCAGACCTGCACGGTCCATTTCATTACCCCTGTTATCGTCATCTCGGACGTTTGCCCTTCTTTCACTGCCAAGCCACTCAAGCCATGCTGTTGGGCGCCAGGTACTAAGAGAGTGCCTGGCGTGGTGACGTCATGGTGCTGTCAGCTCCCAACGGCCGCCCGGCCAGTGGCACTAAACCGGTATAGGCCTTGTTGCTGGTTTCTCAGACAGCCCCTGGCGTCATTGATCTTCCCTCCAACGCGGCATGCTTTTTGGAGCGGCTTTCGGTGCAACGGCAGATCCAGTTGGTTCCCATTTTACCTACTCGCTGTAACCAGTTTTCGGTGGCCTGGGTGGAGCTTTATGCCGACGACCAACTCTTTGCGGCAAGAAACTTGCCCCGCCGAGTGGATGAGCGCACGACGTCGCGCACAGTGGCCATGTGGCCTAAACCACTACACCAACTGTGCCGGCTTGTCTAACATTTCTTATGTTATTATCTTGCTTCTGGTCAAAAGCATATTTAGCAGTACTAAGGTTTGCGGTAAGTCTGATAAAACAGATTCAATTGAAGGAATGCTTTTCGTACTTCTACAAGCGTGCAGTATGTATTTGAGAACTAAGGCAAATCGCATCCATTTTTTGAGTGTTTGGCTTCTTGGAGTGACCTAGCAAAATTGCAGCAGGACTAATGTCTGTCTCAGCTTGTTCTATCTGCTGAAACCTCTGTGCTATTTGAATCCATATCTGAGAAACGATTGGGCATTCCAAAAGGGCGTGGGATATATCATCCATAGTGAACCACAATAACAACATGAAGAATTTTGTTCAATTCTATACCTATGCAATAGTTTGCCGGTGACAAGTATTTGATGCATAACTTTAAACTGAAAAGCTCGAAGGCGACTATCATTTCATCATTTCTGGCTGGACACAAACCGCTAATAAAATTAACAGTCTACTATTCGGTACACCCTCCTTTTAATGCAAATGTTTTTAAACTCTTTCGCGTTGTGTCCTGATATACCAAAGAATGGCCGACTTAATCGGTCAGCTACGGTTTATCTACTGCAGCAAACACCACTAATAATGCAACGCATGTAGCTAAGGTGACAAGTTATCAAATAGAAAATTAGATCATGCGGGAAGAAACGAAATACAAGGCAACAGTACACACATCCGACTAACATAGTTGCGTCACTTTTGCATTCGCATTCAGTCTATTTGCACTAGTCGAACATGCACCAACCAGCTAGCCTATATTTACATCAATCAGCACTGTACGTCTAGAAGACGAATCCAAATTGCTCGCTCACGTGCCGTTTATGCTGTTCAGACGACCGTACACATCATGTTCCACATTGATTCTGTCCAAACGAACGTACGGGTATCTAAGAATGTACTGTATGTACGCATAATAATCCTTAAAGGAAAGAAATGTAAAAAGGTTAAAATCCGATTTTTGTGTTACAGGGCATCTTACCTTTCGGGCAGACATGCGTACCGGGCGTGGATGATAAGTTTATAGCAGCGGTCAGGGCCAGAGTAACAGGCTTGCTGTCCGAATTTCGGCGGAATCCAGTGGCGCTCTTCATGCATCAACACAATATCTTCCGGTGGATTCAGCATGTCCACAAGTAGAAGTACCCAAGTATACCAAAAATACCGAAACCGAATAGCTGAAAATACCGAATTATTCGGTTCATACTACCCAACACCGAAATTCGGTTGTATCCCTAAATCACCGTAGCACGTCGGTCTCATCGAACCGGTGGGGGAAAATGGCCGCTTTTCGGCAGACGGCGTTAAAAACGGAAGAGGAGAGCAACAGGAGTACGGTCCGATGAGACCGACGGTGCTACGGTCCTACGGTCCCCGACGGTGCTTTTTACCTTTTGCCCACCACCGTAGCAAGCACCATCGGCCTTATCGAACCGCACTCCCCTATATTTAATTTCCTCTTCCGCTTTTAAACAAAGGTCGCCAAATACGCGGCCCTTTCCCCACCGATGCGATGACACTGCATATTCAGGTGATTCTCAGCTGGTTTTTGCCTGTTTTTTTGTGTTTAGCTCCCAAAACCGTTTCAGTCGGCAGGAAAATCCTCAACTAGCACAACCGACGGTAATTCTTTCACTTTTTAGCAAGTTTTTTCTTTCTTTTACTGAATTACTGAATAATAGGCCAGTAGCGATCGCCGGTTGCAATCGGTGTCCTATACAAATGATTATATGAACGACGAAGATTGTTGCTGCGATTAGGCTTTCGGGAAAATTGTCCAATGTTCGGGCTTGGGGTTCCCACGATTCCCAACATCCCGTGTGGGGATCAAAACCTGGAAAGGCTTTTTAAAACAGTATCTAGGGACCATATTGCCATTTCGGTAACCAAGCACAGGTACCTGATTCAGGGCCCTGAGCTTGGCCGCCAAATGTCCAACTTGTTGCCCCTGATACTTCCAATGACCGTTTCTATCAAGACGGGCATAAGCTGCCCATGCCTCAGCCTCTATATAAATAAAATACTAGAGGAGGAAGAACTAGAAGAGTCTCCAATGCCGCTGTCGGGGTGGTGCGAAAGGCCCCTATGATATACAGGCTCCCCAGGCGTTGAACACGGCCCAATCGCCTCTTAGACATCACACGGTCCAATCGCGGCCAGCACACAACAGCGGCATACCTAACCATAGGACGTGCAGTATAACTGTGGTATTTAACCAAAAAGCTACTTTGGGTGTTAATCCCCAAGTTTTTCCAACCGCACGTCTGATTTGCCCAAGGGATGTGAACGATGGTATCAATGATGACCCCCAAGAACTTCACTTGTGAAACGAATTGCAATTGTTGCCGATAAAGGGTCAATGCCCGAAAGTCATTGAGGTTCGTTTTATAAGTAAACAGAACAGCTTCTGTTTTCCTGCGATTTACTGTGAACTGATGCTTTGTGCACCATCGTTCGGACCTTGGCAAGTGCTCTCTGCATCAGGCTGCACAATGTACCCAGGTCAAATCGTTCAAGTAGTACTGCTACATCATTAGAGTAGCCTTGAGTACACAAACTAGCCCTGTTTAGGTCTTGCTAAAAGTGAAAGCATGGGCGTCGGTCATACTACTTTTACTATGTAACGTAGCTTTGCTACTTATTTATGGCTAAACACTAAAAAACAGGCAAAAACACTTAGGCAGTAATCACATAAATACGGTCTCGAATTTTTGCAGCACCGTTTCGGAGAAAACGCCGTGTATTTACAGACGGTGTTTAAAAACGGAAGGTGCGTCGGTGCAAGGATGACGAAACTACTAGTTAATGCACTACAAAATTTGGCTCCAAAATGTTGTACACGAGTCGCTCAAGCCATTATTCTAAGACCGCGGCGGGCGCGTGTAAATCGTAGTTTAAATAATTATTGAAAGAATGAAAGAAGAGAAAGAAATGAACGAATGAATTGGACGAAAGAATTGTGTTCTTTTAACACCATTGTGCTGGTGTTTTCAACTGCACTGTTTGCACATTGCAATTCAATTCAACTTTTTCGTAGTTAGTTAGTAGAATATCTGGGAGACCATATTTAGAGCGTATTACAATGCTGGAACTCGAAACGTTAGAAAAACGAATGGTAAAAACAGATTTAATACTATGCTACAAGATAGCCGGCACAGTTGGTGTAGTGGTTTAGGCCGCATGGCCACTGTGCGCGACGTCGTGCGCTCATCCACTCGGCGGGGCAAGTTTCTTGCCGCAAAGAGTTGGTCGTCGGCATAAAGCTCCACCCAGGCCACCGAAAACTGGTTACAGTGAGTAGGTAAAATGTACTGTTGCTATGGGTATTTGAATCTGAATTGGGTATGGGTATGGGTAGGTATTTTTTTAAATACCCATACCCGGGTATGGGTATGGGTAGGTATTTTAAAAATACCCGGGTATCGGGTATAAATCGGGTATTTTTTATTAAAATCGCATAAATAAATGTAAATTCCACAAAATGCCAAATTTCAATTGGTTTTTCAAAAATAGTTTTTAATCTGCTTTTTTGGGCAACTATTATGTGCTCAGTGTAGCAGTTTTACTTCACAGTTACTAGAACAGTTGTGAATTTTCGAATACTTTGGTAAATCAATATTGGCAAAAACGAAACAGCTTCCTGAAGTATAATTTCTAATAGTCTTTCTGATTCTGGGTCACCCACACACCATGGTTGTGTAAAAATTTCAGCTTGCTGTAAATACTTGCCTCAGCATCAACACCAAATCCATAGAAACTGTGTAACCTTCTAATTATAGTCCAACTAAATTTATTAGTCTTACAACGGCACTTATCCTTAAAGGGAGCACAAAAATAGAAGCCCGATTTCTATTAGAAGTAAACGAGAGGCAAGAAACTTATTGTATGCAGTGGCGTACCCAGGGGGTGTAGGGTGTGTGTGTGCAGCCCCTTTGCGGTGGAGGTAGGGAGGAAAATTAGATAAAAATAAGAGAAATGAATTAATTATCTACTAAAGCTGTCAATTTAAAGCTCAGAATGCTTTTCAAACACGTTTTTAAGGCTAATTTTGCGAAACTTTCTCGCACTTGTTGGGCAGCGGCCGAACCAGGCAACTTCAAAATTTTACACCCCCCGTTTTGCAAGATCCTGGGCATAGGGGGTTTGGGTGTACCTCCCTGCTGGAAAGGCAAAATCCCCTCACCCGCCCCCCCTGAGACAGGTTAAGGGACCCCCGCCGACCGAAAAATACAAGTACCAGTAGTGGCTCCAGTAGTATTAACAAACTGGCTCAGAAATCACTAGTTTTTAGCCTAAAATTCGCTTCAAAAGCCTTTGGAAACCGAATTTGGCGTTTCCGCTGCTGAAATTTAAGAAAAATCGGAGGTTTTAGAAGCCCTTTTTGTCATTTTTTGCTTGTTTTTGGCTCTAAAACGCTATTTGGCAGCATAAAATAGCGATTTTTAGAGTCGTTACTGAAAAAAACGTGCTAAAACACATTTCCAGGCGTTTTGGAGCTTTCTGAAGTTTTGGACCCCCTTTGGGCGAAACCCCCATCGACCTCCCACCTGCGGAAAACCCCCTACCTCCCTCCCCCCGGTTCGGGCGGAGCTGTTACATGCATAATCCTGGGTACGCTACCGACTGTATGCGCGCAAAAGACTTTTTATGTACTGTACGTACATGTACGTACATTTGTAAAAAGTCAGCTTCAGTTAAGTACCATGTTTTGTGTACTGTGCATTTTGCAGTGAGAGACTGAGGTGCATAATAACCCAGGGCGTTCCTTTCTGAGCCCGCAAACACTTTTCAGTAAGATGTTTTCATAGTGTTTTATGCATAAAATTAAAAGGCCAAAATACTTAATTATACAATTATTGAAACAAATTAGGTGGCTAACTAATGGTTTCGAAACAGTAAAGTGACTGAATGATGCATGGCAAAAACTGTATTTCTGTTTCTAAACAATTCCTTGAGAGAATTTTTGCAGAGTTTTGACAGAAATTAATGTGTCTTTCGCGATTTTTTCTAAAAAATACCCATTCAAATACCCGGTATTTTTCAAAAAATCGGGTATACCCGGGTATGGGTATTAGAAAAAGTACCCGGGTATGGGTATACCCAATTTCAGGTAGTTTTACTCACAAATACCCAGTTTCGGGTATGGGTATGGGTATACCCGATCAACAGTAGTAAAATGGGAACCAACTGGATCTGCCGTTGCACGGAAAGCCGCTCCAAAAAGCATACCGCGTTGGAGGGAAGATCAACGACGTCAGGAGCCGTCTGAGAAACCAGCAATAGCGCCAATACCGGTTTAGTGTCACTGGCCGGGCGGCCGATGCGAGCTGTCGGCACCATGACGTCACCACGCCAGGCACTCTCTTAGTACCTGGCGCCCAACAGCATGCCTTGAGTGGCTTGGCTTGGCAGTGAAAGAAGGGCAAACGTCCGAGTTAGAGATGCAACCGTAAAGAAAAATACCGGATACCGGATACCGGATAGCGGATAGTTTTTCAGAAGACCGGATACCGGATAATACCGGTTAATACCGGATAGTAATGATGATCAAGTTTTAAGGAAATACAGTAATTTTCAGGCTAGAAATATACTTTTTCGATGCTTTCATGACAGGATATGACCAAGAATGTATTTGGTGTGACTGATATCACGTTCAATCAGCTATATTTTCTAGATAACAGGCTGCAGTTAAGTCTGAAAATAGTGCTAATCTGCATGCGAAACCAAAAATACGCTCGAAAACTGGAAAGATTGTCATGAAAATGCTATTTTTGGCTATCCGATATTATCCGGTATCCGGTATCCAAAATATACCGGATACCGGATAGTGTCTTAGAGCAAAAAAATACCGGATTATCCGGTATATACCGGATAATACCGGATCTTAAGAAAAGTAGCGGGTCGTAGACCCGCATAAAGACGGTCGAGGTTGCTCACACAATACAACACCGGACATACCTGTTATCGACCAACAAAGGCAAGGAAATCACCACCCTCCCTCCCCAGAACAAATCCCTATTAAAGCAACCAATTTCCAAAAAAAACAAAACACAAAATAACGAAAAAATCAATAACACCATCCACATATAAAATCGATTTCCAAAAACAACAAGAAATACAAAGATAACATCTGCAAAATAAAACGTCACAAAAAATGAAAACACGATGCTCATCAGGAAACCTCGACGGCCTTTTTTGTAGTATTTATTTAGAGGTGGAACGCATAAAGGCCGTCGAGGTTTCCTGATGAGCATCGTGTTTTCATTTTTTGTGACGTTTTATTTTGCAGATGTTATCTTTGTATTTCTTGTTGTTTTTGGAAATCGATTTTATATGTGGATGGTGTTATTGATTTTTTCGTTATTTTGTGTTTTGTTTTTTTTGGAAATTGGTTGCTTTAATAGGGATTTGTTCTGGGGAGGGAGGGTGGTGATTTCCTTGCCTTTGTTGGTCGATAACAGGTATGTCCGGTGTTGTATTGTGTGAGCAACCTCGACCGTCTTTATGCGGGTCTACGACCCGCTACTTTTCTTAAGATTTCCTTGCCTTTATATGGGCCCAGGATCGTTTTCGTATGTCAATAATAGAACAGCTTTGAATTTGTCTTAGTTCAACGGCTGTAGTTGGGAAACAAATAGTTAAGTTAAATGATTTTGTACGTAATGTGTAAATTGTGTAAAGATAAAGTAGTGAGTAGGGTGCAGGGTGTTGGTGGTTGGTTTTTTCTTATTGTGCATGTTTTCCAAATTGCCAAGTTCGTAGTGAGCATTAAATAATATTTTCGAATTTTCCGTTCTCCGAATGCTTCAAAAGATGGCATGACTACCGAATGCGCAGATTAGTGTTTTTAGTGTAGATCTTTCTTCGCTAATTTTTGGTTTTAGCGGGCTAAAGTGCTGGGGTTTGGACGAAGTTTGTTATATTTATGCTTAATGGATAAATAAATAAATAACTTTATACAACGCACATGTACACCAGATACAATCCAGCAATAACCCAGATGGGCCACATGCGAGGCAATCAGAATGGGCCGAGACGGACTCGAACCCGCTACATGTCATGCGCCGTGTGCATGGGAGCCGAGATACTCACCAATACACCACAGACGCAGACAAGCGGATAGCTAGTTGTTATATCTAGCGACTCGTTCTTGCGCATGCATATGCGATGCGTCCACGGGCACGGATTAGAATCCTACGATTGGTTTAGTGAGGGGATCTCGACTAAGGTAGGCCTACTGGCACAGTAAAATTCGCAGCTATCTTTAAGATGAGCTAGAAAACTTGTTTTTTTTCCTATTTTTGCCATAGTGAAAATTGTCGTTTAAAGCGAGTTAAAGTACTGGGGGTTGGACCCCAATGTTTTTAACTGTGGTTATTCTGTAGCTAGGGCAGTTGTACAAATATTCCCAGTCGCGCGGTAATGTGCGTCCGTGGGCATGAGTTTTATAGCAACTTTTCTAGGTGCGGTTGCGGGGGAAATCTGCCGATAATCGATGAAATAAGGGGATATGAGGAGAACAGATTCGATCATCTTTGTTAAACTCAGTTACTTGTTACTAGGTGTTGTGCGATTATGTAACTTGTTACACTTCGCCGCTTTCCGGCAGCCGGCTGGCAATTTGAGCATGGCCGGGATAGCAGATCATTCAGTCATTGTGAATGTTACCAGTGTCCGAACCTCCGGAATGCTATAGAGCTTCATACACCCAACTCCGAGTGATCATTATAGACAAAATCAGCATGCTTTCGAACGCTATACTACGCTAGCGACGAGCAACAAAAGACTAACTCAACTTTTTTCTGACTTTTTCTCGATTCATTTTTTGTCTTGTGTATCGCTGAAATTCTGCGTGTTCTCGGTTTTTGTGGGCGCGCTGCACGTTCTTAATTGAATGGCAACAAGTTTAGACTCGTGTCCCCCGCTGCTTGAGCGGCCTAGGAGGGCAAGGGTGAGCCAGCTGACCAAAACCGGTTGTAAATCATTTGCGGCCAAGCCTCCTGCAATGAATGCAGGCCTCTGCAGCCCTGCTTGCACACTTTTGTATTGGCTGCTGCGTGCGCTGCCCTTTAGTAAGATGGTATGGAATTTGACGTGCCGTCCGTCTTCTCCATCATCGAATTCACTGGCGCTTTTGTCTGTCTTTACCCGTCAGTCTTTACAAGAAACCAGTTCAGGCAATGTTTCATCATTAGGCAAAGCAGCCACCCTCAGTGCTTAGAAAAAGAGAAGTGCACTCAACTTTTCATTAGCTCTTTCGCACAGACCTAAAAATTCAGCGATTGGGAACCGCCTTCAAAATTCGTAAAGTAACAGGCGGTTCCCGATTCTGTTTTCGTAAAATTTATGAAGAAAGAATCGGGAACCGCCTGCGTGGCGGAGTTAGAATTTGACTGATGTGCTTGGCTTTCTTGTTTATCTGCCGTATCGGAAAGGGTTTTTTGCTGAGAACGCGATTAGGTTCGCTTACTGAACGAATGCTGATTTCTGAAACCATCTACGTTCCACTTTTGGATAGGTTAGTTCAAAGTTGGCAGCCAGCCAAAATGGGCGAAGCGAGCAGGCAGTTCCAGATTTTGTTTTAAAATTCACAAATCGGGAACCGCCAGAAAACTACTCCAATTGAAGCGTTCAGACGAAGAAATGCCTCAGTCCACTTTTTGAAAAAATTGAGTTCTACTCGGCAGCACAATCCCCTAACTATAGACATGTTCAATACAAATTATTTCATCTGAAAACATTCTATGTCATAAGTTACACCAACGCAATTTTTTAACAGTGCTCGAAATTCAGTTGAAGAAAAGCCTAAGTCCAAGTCAAGAGCCTCAATATTCACACCCAAAATTAGAACTTTGAGCCAGACAGCTGAAAGTTGATACAGTAATATAGTATAGCCGAGTTCTCAAACCCCTGAAAAGGAATCCCAGTTGAATCTTCAATTCGAAGATACAGTAATCGGTAGTGTTTCCGAGTAAATTTATTTTTAAATTAAATAACTATTAAATTGCTTGCTCAGCCTTCAGAAGAATATAACTTGCTATTGATTTGCTTGGTACCCAAATTCTGAAATATAATTTGATACAAATTTGTTATTTGATATGAATTAAATATAAATTTGCTAAAATCAATACTCAATTCCTGGGGAAACAACTCAAAATCTGGATCGTGTCAGTCCAAAATGAGTTGAGCTTTCTTTAGATGGCGACAAATAATGGTCTACAAATTAGCATTTTATGTCTTGATATGTTCGCTATAGGCATGAACAAGGTCATCTTTGGACTGAACTTGTTGTTTTGTAGCAAGACTTTGGTTAGTGAAGCTGCCAAGCCAAGCAAATTTATATAAAATTCATATCAAATTTATATCAAATTTCTAGGCCAATTTTATGAAATTTAATATTATTTTAATTTGTTTGACAGTCATTGCGAGAAATTTAATTTGTTATTAATTTGCTATTTGCTTGGTGATTTTGGCCAAAACAATTTAATTTTGTTATTTAATTTTAATTTGATCGGAAACACTAGTAATCGGGCTGCTTAACTATTCGATCAAAATTTCGAATTTGATGTTCTGGCTTAGTAATCAGGATTTTGACTTAAAAATCGGGGGTTTAAGAGTACTTTTCGACTACTTTAAGAAGCATGCGTCGAATTGTGTTTTTGAAGAAAAAAATTGTTCGACCCCCTTTCAGCCCAATAGCTTATCTGTAACCCCTAAAATCTATGCTTTATATTTCAGATTATTGTAGCGCTATCCTTCAGCTACAGAATGGTGGCAAGAACGCTAGCGTACGCCTACAGGTTCTGGAGTAAATTAGCTAACGGCTCAAAATCACAAATTTTTCCATCATTTACTAAGGTGGATAAAATTTTGAAATAAAATTCTTCATTCAATAATCATTGTTTAAACTTAAAAATCGTGGGCCTAGAGTACTGATAAACTAGTTCAAGAAACATTGATCAATGCCGCTTTTGAAGAGAAAAATGGGCCTTGGACCACCTTTTGGCTCCTTATTCTGCAATCTTTCAACACAAGGTTTCACATTTCAGATTATTGTAGCTCTATTTTTAAGCTGCAGATTGACGACTATATTGCTAGTCCGCTACCTGGAGTTCTGGAAGGCAATCAAGCCTACTAGTTATAACTGCTGTCTTACTCTTACTGATCTTTTCTAAATTTGTGACTATGGACTTAGGCTGTTTTATGGTTTAGACCTTAAAACAGCCTAAGTCCACTATCACAAGTTTTTAAAAATATCCAAATCAGGAAACATGTGGTGGCCCAAACTCAGGTGAAGAGTAGCACTGGTATGGGCCTCTTTTAGCATAATACACTTTAGGCCATAGCATTTTTCACACTTTATTTCAGGCTGACCGAAAACTTTGAACGCGTTTTTCTCGTTTCATCTATTTATGGACTGAGGCATTTCTTCGTCTGAACGCTTCAATTGGAGTATGGTCTGCCCGAACGGGTTAGAGAAACCATCCGCCAGTCAGTGCTTCAGTTTGCCTTAACAAAAGTTTGATGCACTCGTTTGTTATAAACATTGAGCGGCGTCCGCGTAGCATACTCAAAAGTTGGGTGCCCATCCATCAATTGGACGCTCACTATCCAGCGGCCCCTGCCTACCTAGCCGGCCCCACTGTCTCTGTGTAAAGCACTATGTTTTGCCAGACCTTCTTGCAAAGCCACAAATCACACAGCCCTCACACGCAGCAGACCGACAGGTGCTTCTTTTGGCCAAGATCATCCAGCTGGAAAGAGAGAAGAGGAGGTTGAACCGTTCAAGTTTGTTGGCTTAGACAAGAAAGCTGACAGATTTGTGCAAGGCATGTTCAACCAAGCCGAAACCATTTTCCGCAAATTCAATGCCATGTATCTCAAGTATCCCCTCCCACGAGTGGGGGCGTCCCCGCCGCGGAGGGGGGGAGTAAGGCAGGCTTGGTTTGCCCTGCAAGCCAAAGCTGCTTTACTGCTAACGCCCACTCACCCTTTCTTCTAACACAAATCAATAACCTTTCATACCAAATTACAATCTATATAATCTCACTTGTATAGTCATCATCCAGGATATGATCAAAGCCACTGGGGACTTACCTTCCGGGGTATGTGGTGTGCAGTCACCTTCTGCATAAACTGTCCCAGCAACCTCGCAAGGGTCGCCGCAAGCCCCTTTCAACATTCGCTGCATTGATGTATGGTTTAGAGTGCTGAAGATCTTGCAGCCATGCTTGCCTTTATCACATCCTGAGTGAGTGACTCCCTTCCCCCTACATCGTTTCTCTCTTTCAGCCGAAATATGCCTTTTAGCTTGAATATTTTCACCTGGAATCGTTCCAGTCTTCGCCACAGAGCCACTGAGCTTCGACATCGGCTCAAAGAATGGAATATCGATGTGGCTTTTCTACAGGAAGTACGACTGCCTGAGCAGCGGCTCCCCCGATTCCCTGGATATCAAACCTTTCACCTCCACCGTATTGCCCAGTCTGGCGGTGGACTGGTTACTTTGATCAAGCTTGCTCACCCAGCTGAAGCTATCCCCTTGATGCAGTTGGTGAGGACCTTACAGAGTACCAGATCGTGAAACTCTACTTCCAAACCCACACCTTCCACCTTGTGAATGTCTACAACCCCCCATCTAACAAGCACTTTGACCCTAACTTTCTACATGCTCTGGGGCCCAACATCATTCTTCTTCCGGTATCGGTCACATCCTGTTCGGAATGATGCGATTAATCAGCTGTCTCGGAGCTCTCAAGTGACCATCACCAAGCTCAGGCTTCGTGTCTTTCCCACTGCTCAGTGGCTCTATCGTCTCCAACAAGCTCCCTCTCCCCTTTTGCTCCTGCGGCAAGCTGGAGACTATACGACATCTCCTGCTGGATTGTCCTCACTATGGCACTGAGCGCTCTACTTTATTTCCCTCGCGTCCCCAGCTTCACCACCTATTGTTTGGGGATGCTTCGGAGCTGCAAAGCACTGTGACTTTCAGGCTGCGATCGACCGCATCTAATTTCCCCCTTCCCGCAAGATGTGCAAAACATCTTTATGTAGGTAACGCCTCACTCTGCCATACATTCAAGTGCGATTGTTGGCCTGATATCAACAGCTAATCGCTGATGGCCAGGGCGAGAAATACAAAAAAAAATCTCAAGTATCGCCAATACGACGACCTGTTCGGCCAATACGACGACTACTTTCAAAAGCTACCACCTGTCTGTAACTCAGTTACTTGTTACTAGATGGTGTCTGATAATGTAACTTGTTATAGGTCACCGCTTTCGGGCAGGCGCCTACCAATTTGGCCATGGCCGTGATACCACCTCATTCACTCAATCTGCCTGTTACTGGAAAGGCAAGGTCCGCCCAACCAATCTGCCCCAACGCCCGTCAAGGTCTGCCCCACCGGTCAGTGTTTAAAACAGAGCACCCTCACTTTGATTAGGCGAACCGCCACCGCTCAGTGCTTAGAAGAAAGCAACGGACCCAACTTTTGATTAGGCAAAGCGGTCACCCGTCAGTCTTTAGAAGAAAGCAGTTCAGTCAGACAACTTTTGATTACGCAACTCGGCCACCCGTCAGTGCTCAGAAAAAGACCAGTGCACCCAACTTTTGATTAGAGAAACCATCCGCCGGTCAGTGCTAGAGTTTGCCTAATCAAAAGTTCGATGCATTCGTTTGCTAAACATTGAGCCGCGGCGGCTTGCCTACTCAAAGTCGGGTACCTATCCATTGATTGGACACTCACTATCCAGCGGCCCCTGCCTGCCTAGCCGCCGCTATTGTTACCACCAGTTGTGTAGTGATAAGGTTGATGACAATCTACAGTTGTTGATTTTTCATATGTCATTCATTTTATTTTCATTTCTTTCATTTAGATACAACGCCACCATATCAGACTCCAATCGCACAAATCGGATCCTCCTACGTCTCCACCGCCAAATCTTCTACAGCCAAAGCCGTCCGAGCAACACACAACGCCACAATCTCCTACTGCCGGTGTCTCATCATCATCCGTAAAACAAATTGTCTCATCTCTAGAACTGCCGTACTCAAACAAAATGTCAGACAAATCTGTCTGAAAGATTACCTATCAATTGGTCACGATTGATTGGTCGCCACTTGTAACTTGTAACTCTAACTGTACTTGTTTTACCTTTTTCAGCATTAACTGTTCAGAAGAATCGCTTATGGATACTCGGATTGCCTTTGCTACTGAAGCATTCAAAGCCCAAACATCAAGAGCCATGTCTGCACTATCCCATCGGTGTAATATCTCCCTTCTACAAACTATTGCGAACTATATTTAGCCATTCGCATAAAAAACTACTCGATCATTGTAATATTAACGTAGCTTTATATGTCCTTGTTTTACTAATTTCGTCAACTTATTACGTATTCTCTGAACTTGATACTTGTATCAGTCGCTACACTCCGTTTATAGGTGCAACCGACTCCATCATACTTATCCGTCTCAACCCGATTACCGACTCACCATTTACAAGCGATTTTCGACAGAAACCACGACAACCAAAGCCGTCCGACCACAATACAACACAAACTCCTGGTCCAACAACACTATACTAACAGAGACGACAGTGATGATATAACGATTTTTAGTTTTATCATTATTATTGTTTCTTATTATTTCTAGTAAAAAGTACACCAGCTAGCATTCCTTTATTCGTATAAACCGCCCACAGACAACTAAACCAAATGACAACAAATCAAATTCCCGCCTTGCCTGAATCAATGCCATAACCGTATACCGTACTTTGTATAACCATTACGATTACGCAATATGACGTAAAAATGCAACAGTAAATCCGAAAACGCGCATAATAGGGAGACCGCTGGCGCGGCAACCTCGACCGGTTGCCGCTGCCGCGGCACCCTCGATTACGGTTGCATCTCGGACCGAGATGACGATATCAGGGGCCACGAAATGGACCGTGCAGGTCTGATCGTAGGGCTGTACATCGTACGGCCCCCCGCCACATCGGATCGGATCGGATGCTACAAGATAAAAAATAGATTAATTGATTTGAACCCTAGCGAATTCTTTGAGCTTAAACAGCGAAAATCGCGCGGACATTCACAGATGATGAAAGTGCAGAGTAGTCGTATCATCAACGTAAAGAAGCATTTCTTTGCAAACAGAGTAGTTAACAATTGGAATCTGTTAACGGAAGAGCAGGTGGCTGCTATTTAAAGACAAAATAAGAATTAGCAATCGAGGATTGCGGTTTGCGTAAGTGCACTGCTAGCAAACCGCTTTGCACTGGAGCTTCTATTTTGTCCTGGTCGCCATTCTATACACATGTTCCGTTGCTGGTGTGAGAGAGGCCCTCAGGCCTAGTTGGTTTCCATGGACAACTTCTGATGTCATTGATCTTCTCCTCCAACGTGGCATGCTTTGGAGCGGCTTCGGTGCAACGGCATATCCAGTCGGTTCCCATTACCTACTCGCTGTCACCAGCTTTCGATGGCATGGTTGGAGCTTTGTGCTGACGACCAACTCTTTGCGGCAAAAAACTTGCCGCGCCGAGAGGATGAGCGCACGACGCACAGTGGCTTTGCGGCCTAAACCACTACACCAACTGTGCCGGCTCAGTTCAGTCTATCTTCATGGCACAAACTTCTCTTGGTGTAAGTGGCTCGGGGCTAGGAGGACCTACCAAAGGGAGCTTGTCGCTAATTTCCAACACAACTGGGGGTAAGAGTCGTAAGCCCAAACAAGCAATACTTACGACAATATTCTGAGCCATTTACAAACAACCTGGGGAAATCAGCAATGTCTGTGCCTCAACTCTCTTTTAGCGCAGCAGTTATGAAGGGTGATAAGGTAAGGTCTTACTGGATATAATTGTACTGACATTTGGAACTGTAGAAGAACTGATGTGCCTCACTACTGTAGAATGCCCAAGTATCTGTTAATAACTGCCGATTCGCTTTTCAATCGCTTACAAATTGTGTACAAATAGAGGCTCTGCTTTTTTCTGCAATCAGATAGAAAAGGTGAATTTTAGAAAGCAATATTTGGAAATTGAAACAAAACTATATTTAAAACTATGGAAAATCTCGTTGTGTTGTGTCGAGAAACATTTGAAGTTGTAAACTACGGTCCCTAGCAACGGTAAAAATCACCGAACCTTTTTTCCGTACCACGCTTGGGGTCCGAAACTGGGGATCCCGGATCAAATTCTATATTACCGTTCCAAGCGAGGATAGGGAGATCACTACTTGCGCTGATTAGTGTTTTCACTGTAGAAAATTTTTGGCCATTTTTTTGTTCAAAAAGGGCCACCGTCCTGGGGCTTGGACTAATATTGTTATGTTTATGCTTAATCGATAGCAAATCATCATATTTACCCATACGCTCTTGGGCAGACATATCTGTCGGAGTACTGAAATGCTACGATTGTTTTAGTAAGTGGAGGTTGTGGCGCATTTTTTCGTCCTTTTAAAAGGGCCACCGTCCTGGGGTTTCGATCCCAATCTTTCTGACTGTGCTAATTCTGTAGCTAGGGTAATGGTCTACCGATCCGGCCTTGTGCACGAATAAACATCATAGGTAAACAATAAACATAGGTAGGTATGACTTTATAGCAATTTTTCTAAGTGTGGTTTCGGGGGAAATCGGCCGATAATCGATGAAGAAAGGTTTTATGACTAGAGCGCATAATCTGAGATAGCATGCAGTAATTGGTTGTGGATGTGCTAGTGCATAAAACAATTATGTAGAAGTGATAAGCAGTTGTTTGATACCGCATTCGGTCATATTTGTTAAAGATTTACAATTTGGGTGGAACGTTTTACTGATTTATTCCGAGACCAAAAACACGTATCCGAGGTAAAGCTGAATATAGCATGCAGTAATTAGCCGGGCCTTACAGAAATTTGACGTTATAAAAACGAATTCAGTTTTCGAAGGGAAAATGTCCTTCAACGGCTGAATTGTGATTCAAAAATACAAAATTCATCTTTCTATTCTATAGCTCATATAGCTATAGTCATACTTTGTTTGTTTCATATAAAATAAATAAAATACATCACTCACTTCCTCCTTATTAATAATTTTAATTGAACACACAACACGATAATTTGCGCTTGAAGTTGCGAAAACCGTTTTTGGACCGTTTTTGTGTTGTCTAAACTAGGGATGCAAATGGTATCCGGTATTATTTATTTGGTTGGTATTATTCGGTATTATTTGGTATTTTTTGAGAAATGGTATTATCTGGTATTTTTGTATACCGAATAATACCAAATAGTTTAAATAACAGAATTGCTTGGACTTTCAGCTAATAATTCAGCTTATTTTGCGATCGTGGTTATTTTACAACATTTGAGCTCATTTTCCTCTATTTTGTTGCTTAAAAAACAGTAACAAAATTGATTAGAACTGTTTATATGGCTGTGATCTCAGCACAAAATGTTTAATTGTCATTGCCAACCGAGATCGGGCAGACATGTATAGTGGGGGGTCGGCGGAATCGGCCGATATGGTGTGCATTGGACATCCCTATGGCCCCAAAGTAAAACCGTAAAACAGTTCCGGCCAACTGCCTCTGGGTACCCAGCAATGGCCATCCATGGTTCTCTATGATGGGGCCATTTTCCATAGTAAAACGCCAAAACACCCCTCACGGAAATGACCTTTTCTCTGGGGGGCGAGCAAACTCAGACCCGTCCTATGCAGCGTTCGAAAGCTCACATCATGGGCTTTCAGAATCTGTATTAAAATTTATGGTGATTTTTGTTGTTTCAAAAATAATCGATCCCGAAGTATCGATTAATCACGTTTTTATCAGTTTTCAGCAGCCAAATAAAATGGTTTGGCATGAAAATTTGATGAGCATACTAGGTTTTCTGACACGGCAAATTCAATGGCGTGATCCATTTGTGCATAAGACCATGTGATCAATCGATAGCCAGCAATGGCCATCCATGGTTCTCTCTGATGAGGGCCATTTTCCGTAGTAAAACTCCAAAACACCCCTCACGGAAATGAACGTTTCTCTGGGGGGCGAGCAAACCCAGACCCGTGCTATGCAGCGTTCGAAAGCTCACATCATGGGCTTTCAGAATCTGCAATAAAATTTATGGTGATTTTTGTTGTTTCAAAAATAATCGATCCCGAAGTATCGATTTATCACGATTTTATCAGTTTTCAGCAGCCAAATAAAATGGTTTGGGATGAAAATTTAATGAGCATACTAGGTTTTCTGACACGGCAAATTCAATGGCGTGATCCATTTGTGCATAGGATCATGTGATCAATCGGTAATCAGTACTTGACCCATTATTGATTTTCTTGTTGTGCATCCAATACAACCACACAGACCAGATGTTAGGAGATTTCTGGCATGCTGATTTCGATTATGTTATCCATTAATAGCCATGATCTCTGTGTCAATCAATATCTGATATCGATCGGCTATAAATTATCGATTTTTTGTTACACAACCGATACACCCAGACCAGATTATAGAGTTTTTCTCGCATATAGTGCGGTATGTATAGTACATTAGTTCAGTTACACAGCATCATGTAAGTGTGGATGTAATTTGAGTTGTTCTTGAAGTGTGACAACTGTCGGGTTCTCGCGCACTGAAAACAGTTGGTAAGGTACACACGCAGAAATAAGCTATGTGTGGTAGTAGTTATGAACGATATCATGGTTAATCGGCATGCAAGAAAACCACTAACATTATTAGCCTGTGTAGTTGGAATATCTGCACAGCAAAAAATCGATAAACAATCGATATTGATTATCGAATTAAAATGCGATGGTAGCTCTAGAACGATATCATGGTTAATCGGCATGCAAGAAAACCACTAACATTATTAGCCTGTGTAGTTGGAAAATCTGCACAGCAAAAAATCGATAATCAATCGATATTGATTATCGAATTAAAACGCGTTGGTAGCTCTAGAACGACATCATGGTTGAAATTGGCATGCTAGAAAACCACTAACATTATTAGCCTGTGTAGTTCGATCATTTGCACAGCAAAAATTGGATAATTGATCAAATATCGATTATCGATTGATCACGTTATCATAGCTGTAAATTGATGTCGCAAACGAATTTGGCATAGCAGAAAACCCCCAATTTGGTCATCCCATTTTCCTTCTTAGCTGATTTAGTGAGGTGCTGAAAACTGATAAAATCGTGATAAATCGATATTTCGGGATCGATTATTTTTGAAACAACAAAAATCACCATAAATTTTATTGCAGATTCTGAAAGCCCATGATGTGAGCTTTCGAACGCTGCATAGCACGGGTCTGAGTTTGCTCGCCCCCCAGAGAAACGTTCATTTCCGTGAGGGGTGTTTTGGAGTTTTACTACGGAAAATGGCCCTCATCAGAGAGAACCATGGATGGCCATTGCTGGCTATCGATTGATCACATGATCCTATGCACAAATGGATCACGCCATTGAATTTGCCGTGTCAGAAAACCTAGTATGCTCATCAAATTTTCATGCCAAACCATTTTATTTGGCTGCTGAAAACTGATAAAATCGTGATAAATCGATACTTCGGGATCGATTATTTTTGAAACAACAAAAATCACCATAAATTTTATTACAGATTCTGAAAGCCCATGATGTGAGCTTTCGAAC
This sequence comes from Sabatieria punctata, assembly GCA_030248155.1. Taxonomy (NCBI): domain Eukaryota; kingdom Metazoa; phylum Nematoda; class Chromadorea; order Araeolaimida; family Comesomatidae; genus Sabatieria; species Sabatieria punctata. The sequence goes on from JASANB010004055.1 coordinate 30,450, forward strand.
GCTGCATAGCACGGGTCTGAGTTTGCTCGCCCCCCAGAGAAAAGGTCATTTCCGTGAGGGGTGTTTTGGCGTTTTACTATGGAAAATGGCCCCATCATAGAGAACCATGGATGGCCATTGCTGGGTACCCAGAGGGAGTTGGGCGGAACTGTTTTAGGGTTTTACTTTGGGGCCATAGGGATGTCCAACGCACACCATATCGGCCGATTCCGCCGACCCCCCACTATACATGTCTGCCTGATGGCCGCCCGATCTCGGTTGACAATGACAATTAAAAGTGATGTTTGAACTGAATGTTCCACTTTCGTCCAAACTTCTCAACCTGGGCCGTGTACATCGGAGATGCTTCCTGTATGACTGAAAAGCCCTTATTTGACTAGCCTCAGCTGGCAGACATGTGAACATGAGCTTCAGCACGTCATAGAGCTTGTTAAAATTCCTTTTCCAGTAGTGCAGGGGTTATCTGAACATGGTAAAGCTTGATTTGGGTCACGAAATCAGAGAGATAATCTTTTGCATTAGTTCAGATTGCTTAGGACTTATTTTGAATAGTGATGTAAAAATTAATTTAATTTAATTGAAATTCAGAAGTTGTGCCATAATTTAATTGAACTTCGCCTGGAGTTTCAATTATATTTTCAATTATTTCCTGTGGTGAATGTAAGGAAATGCGTAAGTATTAGAGGCGCTAACGAATTCAAATAAAATGCTATTTAGTGTTTGCCACCTCTTTATACTGATCTCACTATGTTCTCTAATATTTTATGCTCTGATTTTTATTTCGTAGTTCATAAAAGTCAAAACAATGATTTTTGGGTGTATGATGGGTTGACATCCCTTTTGGCAAAGGTACATAGGAAGGAAGTGATGTTGCTCAAAAAGGCGTGTTCCGGTTTCCTCCGTTCCGGTTTCCTCCATTCCGTTTTCCTCCATTCCGGTTTCCTCCGTTCCGGTTTCCTCCGTTAATTTTCCGGTTTCCTCCGTTTTGAAATTTTACTTTTTTGGTGCATATCTATTTCAGGAATTCAATTTTGAAGGCACTAACTATAAAATTAAATAATAATAAACTGTATTAACGCAAGATTTGAATAATTATTAACTGTATTAACGTTGGGTTTTTTTAGAAATTTCAGCAGTTATGCGGCACTTTGTCGCTTTCACTTGTTTGTTGCCCTCAGTTGCATAATTGACGACGATTAAATGGCGATTGGCCGCCGATGCCCTCAGGCCGACACTGACACTAGTAAAGGTGCCGCATGCTCAGCGCACTGTTTAATTGGTCGGGAACCCTTGCGCCATAAAAGATTGTAAATCGCGTCCTGTACAATGTGAACTGCTGCATGCTTATGTGTCTACTCAAATTGGGGTAGATTTCCCGAGTTGCCGCGCTGCCGACGCCGACCGACTATGTGAACCCACCTTAAGTCAAGGTGACCTATCAAAACAAAGGATAATTAAGCCGGATGTCCACATATCTGACGGGGTCGCATTGTGCACTTTGGGAAGAACTAACAAGAACATAGAGGGTTGGCAGTCAGGTATGTTACCTTTCGCTTGTTTGTTGCCCTCTGACAACGATTAGACACTCGCCAAAAGACTGCTGTTGTTTTTGACAGCTCAACACACTCACCACACAGTTCACACTGGTGCTCTGGCTGCGAACAGATTAGTGCAGTGTAGCCTACGCTTTGTCTGAGCCTGACCTCAAGGCAGCCGCAGCCAATCGCTGTTTAATCGTTGTCAATTATTCAACCAAGAGGCCAACAAACAAGCGAAAGCGACAAAGTGCGCATAACTGCTGCAATTTCTGAAAAAAAACCCCAGTCTTGCGTTAATACAGTTTATTATTGTTTAATTTTATAGTTAGTACCTTCAAAATTCAATTTCTGAAATAGATATGCACCAAAACAGTAAAATTTCAAAACGGAGGAAACCGGAAAATTAATGGAGGAAACCGGAACGGAGGAAACCGGAATGGAGGAAACCGGAACGGAGGAAACCGGAACGGAGGAAACCGGAACAAACCGCTCAAAAATGCTGAGAACCTTCAGATTATGTACTGATATATAGTAATGAACTGACTGTTGTAAATTTCCCCCAGAATGTCATTTTGTGCGTTCACAAAAGACAACTTTTTGAAATTTCTCGCCTGATTGGGCAGCAGTTCAACCAGGTGTCTCTAAGCATTTACATGGACATTTTTCTAAGTCCTGCCTGAGTCATTGTCACTGTCTTTTAACAGCAAAAATACAACAATTTTAAAAAAATTGAAAAAAATTGCATAATTGAAATTTTCCGAGGTTCCATAATTTAATTGAAAATATAATTGTAATTGAAAATAATGGCAAACTATTTCAATTAATTTAATTTAATTGAAATTAAAAACTGAGCTCATAATTTAATTGTAATTGAATTGAAATTCAAATTCCATAATTTTACACATACATGTAACAGGGGGGTCTGGGGGGTCTGCCCTCACCCGACTTAGGCCAGACCCCCCGGGTGGGGACCCCCCCCCCCGAGACGATTTCACCGACGCCCCTCCGATTTTTCTGGCAAGCAAATTTTCGAGCAAATTTTTGCAATTTGTTACACTTTCACATACAAAAATTGCCAAAATCGCCTGCAAAACAGCACTTTTTAGCTGTATTTCAGCCCAAATTAGCGATTTTTGGCGATTTCTAGGCCAAAAATTGCGATTTTTCTCGATTTTTGAGCGTTTTTAGTGCCCACCCCCCTCCCCCAAAATTTTGGCTCAGCCCCCCCCGGCCGGCGCCAGACCCCCCCAACCCCCCCTCCCCCCATCGGCGGATGACCTGTTACATGTATGATTTTACATCACTAATTTTGAAACCTATTTGGTATTATTTGGTTCAGAAAATACCATTCACTATTTGGTATTTTTTATACCATTTGCATCCCTAGTCTAAACCATAATTTATTGATCTTTCATTTAAAAAAGGATTCACTCAAATCCGTTGAGATTTGCAGTTGCTACAGCGGTGGCAAAACTGACTACGTATTAGGGGTACCTAACCAAATTTTCATTTTTATCTACCGTATTCAGTTGACTCCTAAGCCTCAGCCTCAGCCTACGCAAGAAAGTGATTAATTATTATAGGTATCTACGTATAATAGAGGGACCCCTAAAAGTCAGTTGTTAAGACAAATCTCAACGGATTTGAATGAATCTTTTTTAAATGAAAGATCAATAAATTCTTAAAAGATTGCTGAAATTTTCATTAATGTGCTCTGCTTAGATCCTGAGATATACGCCCTCATTAGGGACCCCTAAAAGTCAGTTAAGCCCTCAATCGGATATCAGAAAAATATTGTAGAGTCGTTCTTTACAAGAGCTCCGAACTAAGGTACCTGGGCGCTGGTTTACAGTCCTTTCCAAGTAAATTCCCATAGGAGCTTGTTCACTGGAGGAAGGTCTTTGTGTTGGAACAGGAAATTTTAGTTGAAAAAATGAAGAAATTTGCTTGTAAAGCATTTTTCTTCTACATTAGATTGGATCTGGATATTTGGTAGGGATCTACTTCAAAGTCAAAGTTTATCGCCCGAGTAACACAAAGCCGTCGGAGCGACAGGCCACGAGTCGCCATATTTGACATTTATTACGTAGCCTAACTAAATAACAATAACTACTTGACTGTAACGAATGAATAATGTACTTATAATTGGTGGGTTTCAGAAATGAGTGCTGTCCCGCAAACTGAAAAAGCCCCGCTCGAAATTGGCACAAAGGTGGAATTGCTTGGTAACAACAATTTTTTTCATGGATGATAAAAATAATACATGCGGGTGTGCTGCTATCTCGACAGCTTCTGTAGAGTTTAGCTTTCAATTTTGGCTCTTCTCTTCTGCTTTACCCTTTCGAAATTACCTCCTTCCACATGGAAGGCGAACGGTGAACATGAAAAACAGAAAATACACAGAAGCTCGTTGGTTAACATTCAATTTGTCGCGATCGATTGAGTTAGCGTTGGTTTGTTCTTTAGATAAGGGATGGACTGGAACCGTAGCTTTCTTCGGAACCACGTCCTTTGCTGAAGGAAAGTGGGTGGGGGTAGCCTTGGATGAAGCGAGAGGAAAGAACAATGGCGTCGTGCAAGGAAAGCAGTATTTCACCTGCCAAGACAATCATGGAATTTTTGTTAGACCTGGACAGGTGAGTCCAGTGTTGGCGGTCATACAGGATGTTCGGAAAATAACTACAACATTACTTTCTGTTTTTGGACAGCAAAAATTGGTTTCTCCTCTGAATCGATCCAGCAGAACAGCAGCACTAAGCGTTTATAATGTTGTAGTTATTTTGCGAGCACCCTATACATGTACTGGGTGGGGTGTTGAGGTAACCCCTAATGTTGTTAGGCTCTTTTTTTTCTGAAAAAAAAACTTTTTTGAAGGCTTATTTCGAAAATTTTATTCACAGTATGAAAATTTTGTACGGAATCGCTGAAGTTAGCCTCAGATATACAGGGTGTGCCAAAAAAAAACAACCCAGCAGATTTTTCGCTGTAGCAACCGCAAATCTCAACCGATTTGAATGAATCCTTTTTAAATGAAAGATAAATAAATTCTTGAAAGATTGATGTAACGTTTATTAATGTGCTCTGCCTTATTCCTGAGATATTCACTCTCAAAATCAAAATTGTGATTTTGGCAGTGAACAAGAGTGAATTTTTCTTTTTCCGCTGCACTTCGTAATAAAACGGATTCCTGCTACTGCTGAGGGCTATTGGAGGCTTTACTGGTGACACATAAACTCGGTTCACTTCAACAGTAAAGTGTTATTAGCTCCCAGCAGTAGGAATCTGCTTTATTATGAAGTGCAACGGAATCGCTCTTGTTCTTTGCCAAAATCTGTTTCGACTTTGAGGGCAAATATCTCAAGAACTAAGCAGTGAATCTCAATAAAAATTGCACCAATCTTTGAAGAATTTATCAGTCTTTCATTCAAAAAAGAATTCATTCAAATCGGTTAAGATTCATGGTTGCAAAAGTAAAAAATCTGCTGGGTTGTGTTTATCACTCTTGTTCACTGCCAAAATCTCTGTTTTGACTTTGAGGGCAAATATCTCAGGAACTGAGCAGGCTATTTTAATAAGCGATTCATCGGTCTTTCAAGAATTTATTTATCTTTTATTTAAAAAAAGATTCATTCAAATCGGTTGCGATTTGCGGTTGCTATAGCAAAAAATCTGCTGGGTTGTTTTTTTTTGGCACACCCTGTACATCGGCAGTGCAGTTCTATCAATTTAATTCCTATTCTAAGCCTAGAAATAGTTTTTGAAAGGCAGCAGCCACTGTGTGAGGTGAGCAATGCCGCAGGTCGAATATCGACTCTCAGGCTGTAACACTATGTTTGAACCAAAGTATCAGCTTTTGTATTTGAAGTTGCTTCTGATGCATTCTTGCATCTCCTACAAGCTAAATTTCATGCAAGAAAAAAATTTTAAAAAAATTTCAAACGAAAAATTTTCATAAAAAAGCATTTTTTTGACCTTCAAAAATTTTTTTACAACTCTAGTTACTCCTAGTAAGTACTGGTAGCGGCTGCTGCAGTACTATCAAACTGGCTGAGAAATCACTAATTGTTAGCTAAAAATTCGATTAAAAGGAAACCCCACATTTGTCTGCGTCTGTGGTGTATTGGTAACAACTCTGCCTGCCATGCATTCAGCGTATGACACATTAGGGTCTTCGTCCACGGTTATTGCCTCGCATTGCCCTTTATGGGTTGGTTACTGGTCTATGCGGTGTTTTTAAATCCTATGTTTTCTCTGGGAAGAATTTTTTACCTATTGTTAGTTTTTCATTTTTTACAGTTTCAGACTGAACGGTAGTGCACATACATTCGTCGCCACTATGGTAAAATGAGCCAAGTAACAAAATGGAAAAAATGGAGTTAAGTGCGAAAAACTATAGCTAAAGCACCTAAAAACGTTTTGGCGAAGGAACGAAGTCGAAATTCGCTCTGTGTCAGGAGATACAGCCATGTAATCAGAGGCATGTGCACGGACATCATCACGTGATCCAGGTAAAATGAGCCAAGTGCTTTGTGCTTTTCCTGTTAGCTGACTTAATTTAACACAACTGACACATGCAGAATGTTTTGCACACCAATTATGTACTTGTATTTTAGGTAAAAAATATTTAAACTGATATTGAAGCTAATTCACGAAAATGCAACAAATATTTAAAAGGCGATTTTCTCGATTTCCACTTTCTGTTACTTGGCTCATTTTACCATAGTGGCGACGATATTTCGTTTTATGGTGAGCGCCAAAATGAGGCAGCTGCCAGATAGTTGGTGGTTTGACATGCACTTGACTTGTATGGTGTCAGTCAAGAATCTACTTTGCTGAATGCTTCTTTGCATTTAGGTGAGACTGGCTGGAGAAAGTGCTAGTAACGCAGCTCCAAAAAGCGGACTTCGCGCTCCGACGCAGATACGGAAGGGATCGGCGTCTAAACTGGTAGAAGATTAAAACAGAAACGGTTATTATGTGTGACGCTGAGTAGTTTTAGCAGCAACGCTCCAGTCCGGGAATCAGCCCGTCTCCGTCAATGGAGAAGCTGAAAGGGGCTACTGGTCGTGGAGGCATGCGTGGCAGTCCGAGTTCCGACCGACTCAAGCAGCAGAGTCCGCCGGAGAAAGGTCGTCCCAGTCCGAAAGCCAGTCCTCGGCCTAGTCCTGCACAGTCGACCGAAAACCTGAAGAGCAAGGCACAGCCGGCCGTCGACGAGCCGACAGATGTTGCCGACAAAGGAGTAGCGAAGAAAGTGGCTCAGATCCATCAGGTGTGTAGGTGGACGCGTTGGTTGTGCATGTTTTATTGAGACCCGGCGTCTCGTATCGACCAGCAGTCGAGCGTGCTTCTAATGCATTTCTCGGTTTCGTAAGCGCCGCCGGCCGCCTATCAAAAGTCGACCGACCGTTGGTTTTGTCTCTTCTCTCAGGCCAGTATCGACCGTGGCGCCGGCGACGACGGCATTCTGCGCTCCGTTCCTGCCGACATGAGTGACGAGGCCAAACTACAGTACTTGGAGGCTGAGGTGGTCGACCTCAGAGAGAAACTGGAAACGCTGCGCGCAAAGCGGCAGGACGACAAGTACAAGCTGACCGACTATGAACGGTGCAAGATTCAGCTTCAACAGGTTGGTTGGTTGGTTACTCTTTCGTTTCTCTGTTTCACTGTTTTCGTTTAGTTACTCGAGTTTAAAGGCAAAATGACTGAGGCACACGCCGAGCTGCAGCGCCAACTGCAAGAAGCGCAAAAGGTAGCATTTGTTTGTTTTTTACGTTTGCCATTGTGTGCTGTAATTAAAGGAAGCGAAAGAAGCAATCGAGAGCAAGGAGCAGTATCAGGAGGACATGTCGGGCATTTCGGAGGCGATGGAGATGGCCACGCTGGACAAGGAGATGGCCGACGAGAAGTGCGACATCCTCCAGACTGACTTGGACGCTGCCAAAGACAAGATAAAAGAACTGGAGATGGATTTGGAAATTCTTAAAACCGAAATGGAAACCGCTGCCGGTTTGTGCAATCGACCTTTTATATCTATTTATTAATCTACCTTATGAATTTGTTGTTAGTTGTCGTGCCTGATAGTACAGAGGAAGGGAAGTTGCTTTTGTTTGGGGTTTATGGGCTTACGGCTGTTTACTGGTTTGTTAACTGTCGATTAAGTACCGCACTGCTTTAGATAGGACGGATGGAGCTGACAACAGTATCAAGGTAAAGCAGCTACAACAGCAGAACGAACGATTGAAAGAAGCTCTTGTCAAGTAAGTTCACTTTCCATAAATTAGCTATTTTTGTATTTGAGCTCCGATAGGCATTTTTTGGCTCGCATATCCCAATTTTGGAGCGATGTCTTGTACTGTCTTCACCCCCTGATGTTTTTGTCAACTGTTTTTTCGGCCGACCATTCTGATTCATGCATGTGTAGATTAAAAAGATGCTGTTTGGTGCTGGTCCGTAATATGTGGTGTTGAGGATGCGAGACATTTCGGGCAACACTGGTCTTGAGAGTCAGCGACTGCTGAAAGAAGTGGAGTCGATGAGAGCGCAGATCGCCGACCTGAGCAAAAAGAACGACAGACTGTCGATTGACAACACTCAGTACGAACATCAGATAAACGAACTGAAAGAGCAGGTAACGCCCGAATGCAGTATCTCCGTAGAAATGGAGTTGTTTAAAACTTGCAGCTACTTGGATATGAAGGAAGGGTAAATAGGACTTTGGCTTGATGGAAAATGGGTGTTGGGGCTTTCTGTTTTAATGTCTTTTTTATTATTCCTGTTTCAAGTGCTGGTGCTCGCTGCACTTAGGTGGAAGCTGGAACTGTATAGGTAGACGATTTTTAAAACCACTTTTATTTGGGAGTCTTACTTTTTCGTGCCGCTTCGTTACGGATCTATTTCATTAGGTCGACGCTTCTCTGGGAGCGGAAGAGATGGTGGAAAAACTGACAACGCAAAATCTGACCTACGAAGAGCGCGTGCGAGAGCTGGAAGAAACTATTGAAGACATGGCACAGATGAAGGAGATGGACGAAGAGCTACAAGAGAACGCTCGCGAAACCGAACGCGAACTGAGACAAGACCTGGACATGGCGCAGGGAAAGATCAACGAGGTTCTTTAGGTGGCAATTCTAGCACACCTTCTTATCTGGACTTCAGATAAATTTACAACTGCAACAAGCGGCAGATCGGATTCGAGATTACGAAATGACCATTAAAAAGTTCAGACAGCGCACATCCGAGCTTGAAGAGGAGATTCAGGAACTGAAAGACCAAGTTCTCAGAGCAGAAGCAAGGGCGCGTGGCGAGGAAGAAGACGGGCCCGATGCTGAACGCCCGACCAGCTTGAGCAGCTTTGCTCAGACGCGCTCTTTTGCTGAGGTGATCTTACTTTATTGATTGTTTTTATGCTTAGCAACGTTTTAGGCAGTGGACAACGAACTCCGAAAAATAGAACTGGTTAGTGCCAAAGAACATGCCAAATACCTGAAAGCCTTTCTACCTGACAATTTTGGAAAGGCCGGAGGTAAGTAACAACTACCGTACTGCCAGTGACGTTTTGTTTTCAATACAGAATTGAAACTTGGGGTGGTTCTGTCAGCTCGGGTTTCCTTTAACACTAAGTTTTAGGTGACAGCGACGCACTGCTATTGTACTTGCTTTTCCCGCGACTTTTTGAGAAAACAACGGCACTGAGTCGTCAGTTGTTTGAGAGAGTGAGCAGATTTGTATTGACGCTCTTTGTAGACTCACCACCGCACTTTTTTGTAGTATCCATCGGTTCCTGGTGGAATGCGCAAAGAGCACGTGGCCAAATCACACAAGGCAGAGCAATGGGGCTTGTGCAACAAATTTACCTATCTGTTGAGCGCTCTTGGTACCATTATTCAACGATTTCATGGGTGTGTATTGAACTGATGTGTATTTGGAAGCAGTACAAGCGGTAGTGTTTGCAGTGCCTTAGTGCGGTGCAGTACTGAGAGACTGGCGCGATTGGCTCAGCTGCAGCCAGAAATGTGCGCACAGGAGAAGCAAATCGATCACTATTTCGAGTTGCTCAAAACAAATCGCTTGGACGAAAACACTGATACTACCATGATCGAACGTGTCATCAATTATTTCCAGGTGTGCTGCATTCTAACACACCCGTTTTGCATTTGGTGGTTGAGGGTCGAGGGCCCCCTGGAACAGGGCTCTAGAGCACCCACTCCTAGATAGGAGGCTCCATGAGGAGGTGGACCAGCCGACTTGGAGATTAACATAAGGCACCCTGCCATTCGCCTCCCATTCTAAGAAAGGTGTTCCCATATTTCAGTTGGTGTTAACTGTCTGAAAGACCTCTGACTACTAATTCTAAATAATCCTATCAAAATTGGGTAGTTTCAAAGGTGTTTGCAACTGTTGGCCTATCGTGGCCGGGAATCGGATGCTTTCTTTGTGGGCAGCCGGGCAATAAATTATAAATTGACTCGGTGCATGGTCTAGTGCTTCAGAATATCTACTCAGTTCATCTGGTAGCTGATGAGTACGACGGATCGCAGCTGATGGTCGATACGGTGGCACAACTTCTGTCCGGCACGCGATGGCTGAAGCTCAACCTCGAACGACTCGGCTTTTTCTTGCTGGTGCTTTTTTGTACTTAAACTGTATGTATTCAAAGGGCATAGTAGTTTTCACCAAGTGCTGTGTGTATCTATAATCATTTCGTATCGTAGTTGTACATCTAGTAGTAGATCACATGTGCTATTGCAGGAAAGTTACGTCGGCAGCGATCTGAATGCTTTCTTCAAAGACCTGAGGACTTTAGTGGTAGAGTCGGAACAGTTCCTGGTGCGCATAAAGAATAGCTTGCCCAAAGACAACAGCGAGGTTCAGATCAAGCTGCCGGAAGAGGTAAGACCTTGTCTGTCGTAATTCTTGCGTTGGCATGCCGCTGGTTTAGGCGTTGCAACGTCTGTCTGAGATGGCGAGTCATCTTGAGAAAGCAGCTAACGTTCTCCACATTACTTGTGCTTCTGCTAGTACTCAAGTGAGCATGCTTCCAGGTAAATTTGACTTTTCGATGTTGACTGCTGTCTTCGACATTGACCATTTCCGCAGATGTGGAAGGGTTGGATGCTGAACGTTTGAGTGAGTTTTTGCAAGAAGCGGCTGAGAAAGTACACGGCAAGTCACAGGACAAAAGCGCCACCGATTTGTTAAAGTAAGTTAAAGAGAAACCAGTCTGACTAGGCAACGCCCAACCCAGGCCACCGGAAACCAGTGATGGAAAGTAGATAAATGGGTACCACCGTCGGGTAGGAAGCTAAAAGGAGTCTGTGCGCATGGACGGTCCCCGGGGCACAGAGTGATTGGGCACTCCTCTCGCAAAAACGACCCAGGTGGTGTCGGCCACCCGCTACGCCTTACCGCACGTCATAAGTGCAATTAGGCATGCGAGAGCTTTAGGTTTTAGTCGAAAAGGTATTTTACGGTCAGGAATTTCTCGTCATTATAGTACCGGTTTATCTTTGAATAGTAACATTATTGCATACTAATCCCGGGTGTCGGCACGAAATGAAGAAAGTTTATCGACTAGTAGACGCAACTACACAACAGACAGACCAAACAACTACACAATAAGAATACCGTAGAATACTGACACACAACAATCAAACTTCTTTCATCACTTAACCCGTGGGGGCCTAGAGGGGGTTACCCCTCAACCTTGAATACCGAGGCCCAGGGATGGTTAGCCAAAAAAGTCCGATTTTTGGCGAGATTCAAGCTTTCCTACTTATTTTTCGTTGAAATTAACTATTTTAAGCTCATTTACATGCAATTTAAGCATAATTCAGGGTTCATACGGGTCAGGGAAAAGTCAGGGAATTTAAAAATGGTCAGGGAAAAGTCAGGGAATTTCAGATCTGGTCGGGGAAAATTATAGGGATTTTTAAAAATTTTCTCGCCCTGGTTGGGCAGCTGCCCAACCAGGCCTCGTCAAACTCTGAAACTGTTAATTCCGGTTAATTTTACGTCAAGACTACCTTCTAAATGCGTTTTTGAAAGCTATTTCTTCAAAATTTTCTCGCCCTGCATGGGCAGCGAACCAACCACGCCTCGTCAAACTCTGAAGCTGCTAATTCCGGTTAATTTTGCGTCAAGACTACCTTTTACATGCGTTTTTGAAAGCTATTTCTTCAAAATCGCCCTGGTTAGGCTGCGGCCCAACCAGGCCTCGTCAAACCCTGAAACTGTTGATTCTTGTTAACTTTACGCTCGGAATACCTGTTGAAATACGATTAGTTTTTAATACCAAATTCACCCTTTGCTTTTAGAAAATTATTGGATATGCTACCGTTTATGTAAATATGTGCCGATGCAAAAGAAATCACAAAATTTGGTGCTTGAAAACATTTACTGTTTTATGAGTTTGCTTGTAGAAAGTCAGGGAATTTTAGCACTTAGATCAGGGAAAGTCAGGGAATTTGGAAAACCCTGATCCGTATGAACCCTGTAATTTTATCATATTTTTTAATTAGTCTTGCTAGTAACCGGCAAGACTACCCGGAAGCGCGGGACGGTCCACAGACTAAGACGCCCCGCGCTGTGACCACTAAGACCACGTGAGTGAGAGGAGTGAGTAGTGCGTTAGGTTCAGTTGGCACACGCGCCACATGCCAGCCTACTTGCCATCGACTCCTCTTTGCGACAAACACTAGCCGCGCCGAGGGGGTGAACGTTGTTGTTGTTAGTAGCCAAAACACCGCCGACTTCCAAATCATTCAAGGCTCAACCCCAGGAAGGACGCCACGTCCCTGGGGCTGCTCCACAGATCGTGTAGTGTTAGATCAGTTGGCTTCACAGAGCACTTGAAAAGGTGTTCAGAGGTATGTTGGGCTCTCCGACAATCAGGGCACAGGTCATCTGGGCATAGACCAACGCGGTTCTGCCAAGTCCTCAGCATAGTTGAATGTCCAGAACGTAGTTGAGCAAGGGTAGTCCTGGTCTTCCGAGGCAGTTCCTTCTCTTCATCGCAGATGGGCGGTGGGTATCCTCCTAGTCTGACGGGGGGGTTGTAGCTATTCAGGACAGAGTTGACTGTTTCTTTGTGCAGCGTTTCAAGGCCCGTTTTGTAGGTGACTAGATCAGTTGTCTCGTTGAGCAAGAACCGGTCGATTAAAGCTTTGTATCGTTGTTTCAAGGTTACCCGTAGTTGGCGAGGTTGGATTTGAGCTTGGGATTCTTGATGGTTTGGGTGACTGGGCAGGAAGGTTCTGAGGAGGAATTGGGAGCAGAGGAGGTCGCTGTGGTGTTTGACTGGTAAAAGTTCAGTCTCTTGGTGCAGGTGCTGTTCTGAGGTCATCTTAACACAGCCAGTGATAACTCGGAGTGCAGCGTTCTGGGTTGCCTGTAGTTGTGTCACCTTTGTTCTGCTAAGGTTTGGAAACCAGATCGGTACTGCGTAGCTCAAAACAGATCGGCCAATGGCTTTATAGGTGAGCATCAGGGTTTCTTTACTCTGTCCCCATGTGGTACCGGAAAGGGCGCGTAGAATATCGGTGCGCTTTCTCATTTTGGTCCTCAATTGGTCGGCGTGCACTGAGAAGGTGCTCATGGTGTCAAACACCACTCCCAGAATCTTGATCTGCTGAACTGTCGGGATAGGTTGGTTGTTCATTACAATGTTCAGATCGGTGTTGTATTCGCCTGAGAAAGTCGTGAACAGGATTGCAGCTGATTTGGTAATTGAGAGTTTCAGGCTTCGATCAGACAACCATTTAGTAACAGTGGCGAGGTAGCGGTTCAGTCTTTGGGTTAGGGGAGGGATTTGTGGTCCAGACGTCATGACGGTTAGATCATCTGCATAGCTAACGACTTGGATGTTCGGGGGTGGTTTCGGTAGGCTGCTCATGTACAGGTTGAAAAGTAGAGGCGAAAGAATGCCCCCTTGTGGTACGCCTTGTTTCAGTCTTCTGTGTTTCGATCTTGATCCTCGGAATTCCACAAAGGTTTGTCGTCCATTCAGGTAAGCAGACAGCCATCTAGTCAAGGTTGGAGGGATCCGCGAGTCGGCCAGATCTTGTAACAAGACGGCGTGATCAACTGTATCGAAGGCACTGGTTAGGTCAAGGGCTACAGCAATGGTACGAGAACAGGGTTTGGCTTGGTTTAGACCAGCAATAATTTGGCTGTTAATCACGTGTAGGGCAGTAGTTGTAGAGTGGTTCTTCTGAAAGCCATGTTGGTGGTCAGCCAGGTCTGTGTAGACATTCAGGTAAGGTAGAATCATCCGTTCCAAGATCTTAGCGATGGGCGACAGAAGAGAGATCGGGCGGTAGGATTTTCCTTGGTCGGTTGGTTTGCCAGGTTTCAGAATGGGGATGATACGAGCAACTTTCCAGGGTCCGGGAATCAGGTCGGTCTGAAGGGAGAGGTTAAAGAGCTTGGTCAGGTAGGCAATTCCGGTCGGTCCGAGGTGTTTGAGTAGGAGTGGACATAGGTAATCTGGTCCGTAAGCTGTCGAGGGTTTGGAAGTCCTTATGGCGAGGGCAGTTTCATGTTCAGAGAACTGGATCGTGTGTCGGCCTTTCCGCTTCTGTATGTATCTGAGCACAGTCTTCTTACTTCGATTTGGTCTATCCGGTCGCAGAGTGAACTGCTGGTTGAAGAGGTTGGCGCATCGTCGGGGGTTTGGGACCGGTTTGTCCATAAAGACAATCGATTCGTTGGGTGGAGGTTTGGGCGGGTTCGTCAGTCCTTTCACAGTCTTCCAGAGCTTTTTGAGACCAGTGGTGCAGTCGAACGAGTTGACATGTTCTCGCCATTTTTCAGTTTTGTACTGGTGAACTCTGTTAGCAATTTGTCTTGACAGGATAGAGATACGTGGCGAAGATGGGTTTTGGGCCCTTAGTTTATCTCGTTCATCAGCCAACTTGGCTGCGTCCGTAGGGAAGTTCTGCCTGACATATGGGATTCGTCCAGTCGGAATATGGTGAGCAGCGGCTTTAAGCAAGATCTTCCGAAAGGTCTTTTCATCGTGAAAGATATTACTTGGCTCTGGGAGTTCCACTAGTTTTCTTTCCGTTTCCTCTTTAAATCCGGTCCAGTCAGCTTTTTGGAAGTTCACATAGGTGCGGTCTTTAGATGGCCTTTTGGGTGTCTCAGTCATCAGGGTCAGGATAATCGGGAGGTGGTCCGAGTTCAAGGCTGTAGCCGTAGTCCAGTTTGTGGTCAGAAGGGTAGAGCTAGCCAGAGAAAGGTCTGGAGAGCTGAGAACTTCCCCCACTTGGCGAGTGGGTTGTGGTCCATTCAGAACTCCCAGGTCACTTTGCTCCAGTAAGTCGGCCACGTAACGTCCTCTTGTATCTTCAGGGGCGGATGAGTGCCATAGTCTGTGGTGCGCGTTTATGTCTCCGAGGATCAAGCAGTCAGTCAGTTGTAGCAAGTGGTCAATCGTGGGTCGGTATCCAGGAGGGGTACAGGTGCGTGGTGGTAGGTAGAAGTTAACAATCGTCAGAGGTGAGCCATCAGGTAGTATTTCTATGCAGATTTGTTCGAGCACTGGGTCTGGTTCAGGGAGCTGTTTGCGATGGAATTTGACGTCATCACGAATGATGAAAGCCAAGCCACCACCTTTGTTCGTACCGCGGTCCTTCCGTATCATGGTATATCCAGGGGTACTAGGAGTCTTGGTTTTCTCAGTCCATTTAGTTTCTTGGATAGCAGCAAGTTTTGTTCTGGTTTTCTCCATAAAGTGCAAGACATCATCTAGTTTTCCAGTGAGTCCATTCACGTTCAGCTGGATTATCCGAAAGGGCTGAGCTGGGGTCTGCGTTTGATGTGGTTTGAAGCAACATGGGGCCTGGTAGGCTTCAGTCCAATCGCGTGCGCGGAGTAGTCCGGAGCAGGGTCGTAGGTGCAACCAATCCATACAGATGGTGCACCTCACTGACGTTTGTCGACGGGTTATCTCATCAGAGCATATTGTGCATTGCCATTTTCCATTTGCAAGCGGTCCTGGGTTCTGTTCCACACCGGCTCTGATCAGCAGTAGGAGCAGCACGGCCGGCATGTGCCACTCCCTGGAGAAAAACCCCGAACGAGTCGTAGGTCGGTAGGCCTTTGGAGCTTGGTTTGACGGTCCTTGGCCTCCGCTTCGCGGAGGGTGGATTCGCGACTGAGACGCGACCGTCTTGGAATCCAGGGGGTGAACGTGTGCAGTGGCCTCGCTACACACACAGCAGTCGGTAGCCTAACCACGCAACCAACTGTGTTTTTATCATATTATTTTTCTATACTTCAAAAAAATTTTCTGAAAAGGTAGGTCAGAGCATGAGCGGTGGTGTCTGCTACCAGTACCATGTGGAGAAGGTTCTAATAGGGAGTGCCAGTTGTCTGTAATTTTGTTGAGGAGGCTCTGTTCTGTATTGCTGTTTCAGGTTGTCGCTCGGAGTTCTGCTGGCTAACGCAACTAAAATGGCCGAAGCCATGGACCAGTCTGCCTTCGAAGCCCCTGCGCGCAAAGAAGTCGGTTTGTGTTGGCGATGGCTTGTAAGACAAGAAAATGTTCTGTAGACGTTTCCACCTCTGCTGGACCGGGCTCACGCGCGCAAGCAGGACGCAGTGGAGGCTGAGGGTTTGCGTTGGCAGTTGGAGAAAAAGGAGTCGGAGCTGATGGATGTGAAGAAAGCGCTGAGAGCCAAGACGGAGGAGATCAGCGAGTCAAAGGTTCGACTGGAGATGGCCGAGAAACGCCTGCAGTCGACCGGAAAGGAAGGAGACGAACGGGTGGTGCGGCTGCAACGCCGACTCGAGGACTTGAACGGAGATCTGAAGAAAAAAGAGAGGTTGTTTTTGGGCCTCACCAATTTACCATTTGAAGTTGGAGTTATGTCGATTTTAGTTTGTCTTATCGAAGTATGTTTAGAGAGTACGAACAAACGCTGGACGCTCTGCAGCAAGATCTGGACGGGTTGGAAAAGGAGAACTCGGATTTGAAAGAACGCATAAAAATGTTGTCCAAAAAAGCTTTACTGCAAGGAATTTCGCGCGAGGCAGGAATGCTGACTCCCACGAGTACCTCCGCTCCTGGCTTGCCTTCACCCGGAGGTCTTTCTGTGCACGATTCTCCACTGCTTCTGCAGCAGGTATTTTTCTTGCAGCCTATCCATATGTACCTGGTTGGTGTCATTCTCCAGATTTTTGCTCTATTACTTTTTTTATCTAGCTTGCTTGCGGTGTCCTAAGATTCTTCTTGTTGAAGTCAGACCCTTTGGTATTACCGGTAGCATGGTTGTCACCTATTTTCAATTAGGTATTGCCGTAAGTACTTGGTACGCATACATGGGCCGGGGGGTCTGGGGGGTTGTCCACCCCAACTTGGGCTCGACCCCCCACACGACCCCACCCACCTGAAGCCGACTTTTGTTCCTGACCCCACCCACCAAAATCGCCGCGACCCCCCTCAAACCGGCAGGTCCACCCCCAAATTTTCGGATTTTGACTACCCCCAACCCATTTTTCCGGCCCATGTATGTTGGTACGATGTACCACTAGGATTGGCCATGCCACGAATTCAGGGGTGGTACTAAAAATCGCTAAGAGTCGGTTTTATTAGCTAAAAATCGTGAAATAGTGCTAAATGGGCTAAAAATCGCAATGAGGTTGTGTATTGGGGGTTCAAAAAGTCGTTATGTCAATTAGAAATATTTCATGTCAGGGTTCTGGCGGGACCTGAAAAGTCAAGGTAGTCAAGAAAACGTCAGGTAATTGGTGTTTAGATAAAAACGCTGGAGGGTGCGTTGCGCGTGTCCGAACAAGCGCGTTGGCGCAGTGAGGGCGAGCGTATGCGTCGTGTGCTGGCCGGTCTGCGTCCGTTGAACGTACCTCTCAAATCAGCCGGCTTACATTCGCAGACTGGACTGCAAGACTTGGATCAATCTACGGCCAAACGCCACGACGAACTAAGTCAGCTTTTGCGCGAAACCAATCGTCTGCAAAAGGTGGGTCCCTCTAATAGATTGTCTCTGGTGCTGATGATAAGTTGCGTGTTGATTTTAGGAGTTCATCGAGTTTACAGCTCGCAACCGCTTGATTGATCTTAGCAAAAAACGTCCTGGAGAGACGCCGGTGGTGGAGAAGCAGTCGACGTCCTATTATTTGTCTCTGCAGGTGCAGAAAGCCAAACAGCTGGAGGACTGGATGAAAAATGTGCCATATTAAGCGAAAAGAGTGACGTTCTTAGACCAATTGAAATTTCAGCTTAACGTCAAAATGCAACAGCTGCGCGCTGCTCAATTGCCCGCTTGGAAGGCAACGACGGATTTTGGTCAATTTCCTAAACCGGATTTTCGAAAGGTTTTCAATTTTGTTGGCACTTAACGGCATAGCAGTCAGAGATTTCTCGTATGTAATGTATAGCACCGCCTATACATGTAATAGACATTCGCCGAAGGTGACTGCTTGGGGTGTCTTTTGCCGGCCATTCTAGGGGAGGGGTAAGTATAGCAAGGTGTAGGGCAGTGAGTGTTTTATTACACAAAAGACGTCCGTCGTACAGCGCAGCATAAAGTGGCAAGAGTGGTTAGCGAGATAAAGGAAACTAGGCCAGTCAGTCACAGTCGTATGCAGTCAGACAAAGCGTAAAACGTAGTATGCAGATGAAAGGAATAAACAGGAGCTCATACAATACGTACGAAGAACAACTTAAATTGCACAATACGTACATACGTACTTTCAACAGTAAGTTACTAAAAAACGCACAAAATTCGCAATTTTGAGCTGAAAATCGCTAATTTGGGCTCAAATACAGCTGTGTCAAAAGTTACAGGCGATTTTAGCAATTTTAGTGCCTGAAATTCTAAAAAAATATCAAAATTTGCTGATAAAATTACTTGCCAGAAAAATCAGAAGGGACAGAAGAGACCCCTGGAGCCCCTGTTACATGGTACTACCGCCCAATTCTTGGTACTGATAGCAGCAATTCGGTTGAGTCAATATCATGATGTCAGTGGCATCACATACATTGTACACCACAAATGATAGAAGTGTAATGGTGGCGTATGGTAACGTTTCATTGTAAAAGGGTACCGTAACACCGTTCTTGATATACGGTCAAATGCCTGATTGTGAACACAAACACCGATAAATAAACAAACAATGTTTCAGACTCACCCTGGAGTCAAAGTGGTTGCACGTATAACTCTTCCGACGTCGGACAAAAACGAAGCGGGACAAACGGTGCCGGTAACAGTGAGCTACGACCAATTTAGGAAAATTCATCAACGGTTGTTGGTGAACTAGTCAGCTAATGGTCGTCTTGGCTCTGATTGTTTATTGCTGGTTGTGTGATACGTTCTGTTTTTCTGCCTTACCAATCTTTATTTATCTCTCTGCAACGAATGATTTAATAATAATCAATGTATCATTCAGAACACATTGCTTTACTACGGTGACATGTTTGGTATAAACGTTTTCACTCTTTCATGTAATGACGATAGCTGTTTGCGCGGTTTTACGATATTTTATTGTGATACGTGTTCTATTGGCTTCTAATGAGGAAACGAGGTTAGATTTTCTGAATATTTTCTGATAATTGCACGCTAAAGGTGCATAGTGATCTGTCGGAATTCTGTTGCTGAGGGATACCGTCACCGACATCGTTCAGTTTGCAGCACAGTACTTCATTAATAAAATCCGATAATTTTACTTGATCTCATTCGAATTTCCTTTATCATCTCTAGTCTGTCTGCACTGGGAAGACCGCTTTGTAGCTGCATTTAGAATGATTTTTCAAATGCCATTGCCTTAAAATGGGCCTGTGTTCTTCAGGTAAAACTCACATTTTTCGCCTTAAAATGTTGGGTTTTCCGATATTCTTTCATTTCTGTTGATTACAATTTACATGCGTGTCGAACTATCTGCCAGTCACAGGTTTTTGGGGTGATCCGTTATTGAAGCCATGAGTTCTACAGCGAACAAACGTGCTCCGTCGCCAAGCGCTGAGGATGTGGAACGCATGAAAGCCAAATATGCCGTTGGTTTTTGGTCTTTTTCTAAACTGTTTTCCATGACAACCAGAAGGTTTCAGAAACGACGTCAAGAACTTGAAAGCCAGAAATCTGATGACGAATTTGCAGATGACGATTCGGACACTTACATCTCATTGAGAGAACGACAGAAGGAGAAGGTGGTGGCTGAATAGACAGTAAATCGGTGCAAGGCCGTGTGTTCCAGTTGTTTCGACGCGGTCTACTCAAACATGTGTTGATTGCGCAGGGAGGCGACAGTGACAGTGACAGCATGCCGGGACCTGCTTTCAGAAAGGGACAGACTGACCAACCGGCCACTCTGCTTGATCAGCACAGTGAATTGAAGAAACAAGCCGAAGGTGTTTTGGTCGACTGATGAATTAGCATCGCTATCATTTGTTGTTTAGCTGCCAAGGAGTCAGAGGTTCAGAAGAAGTTGAAAGAAGAGGCGCATCTATTGGAAAGTGTTGCCAAAAATACGGCCCTAATGGCAGCCTCTGAATTAGCTAAAGGCATCCAGTACACACAGGCATTGACGACAGGGTCAGCTGATTGGATTTTGTTTACAAAGAGTCATATTTGCGGTGTTTAGCTGGAGACCACCAAGGTACATCTTAGCTAAGTCGAAAGAAGAGCATGAAAAGTTTAGACGGCGTAAGGGAATCATCGCAGAAGGTGAAAATGTACCTCCGCCACTTAAATATTTTGTCGTAAGATTTCCGTTTTATTATGTGGTACTATGCATCGCAAAATAATTCTTGAAGGAAATGAAATTTCCAACCGCTGTTCTAAACGGTCTGAAGGCAAAAGAAATCCTCAAACCTACGGCAATTCAGATGCAGGGATTGCCAACCGTGTAAGTGAGTTGAATTTTTTATTTAAACAGAGGATTAAAATGCTCTGTGACGGTCTGCTGCTAACGGCTTCAAATCGATACATTGCTATTTTATTGCAGTTAACCTGCTATTGAAATGCGTCGCCGAATTATCTTTGTCGAATTTGCCGCGTTGTCTACAGTATGAGGGAAAGCGGACTTTGATTTTAGTCTCTCGGGCCGTGACATGATAGGTATTGCGTTCACTGGCTCGGGCAAAACTCTGGTATTTGTGCTGCCGTTGGTGATGTTTTGTTTGGAGCAAGAAGTTGGGCTGCCGTTTACGCGAAGTGAAGGCCCGTACGGCTTGATTGTGGTGCCTTCCGTAAGTGTTTGACTAGTTAACGTTTTTTATAGTTTTCTATTGTGTTATAGCGTGAATTGGCCAAACAGATTGTCGAAATCACTGAGTATTTCATTAACTGCTTGCACAGTGCAGGCCAGCCAAGGTTACGCTGTGCCCTTTGTATTGGTGGCATGCCAATTAAAGACCAAGCCGATGCTGTACGAAGGTATCGCTTTTCCGTTCCATTCTTGCGCTTTCTCCTTATTAGAAAGCTTTGTCTTGTTAGAAAAGCTTTGTCGCCCTCCTGCTTTTTTCCTTTGAGTGGAGTTAAAAAGGAAGGAATGATTGCAGAGGTGTGCATATTGTGGTAGCGACTCCCGGTCGTTTGATGGACATGCTTGAGAAGCGTTTGTTCACGCTGGATGTGTGTCGTTACTTGGTGATGGACGAGGCTGATCGTATGATTGACATGGGATTCGAGGAAGATGTGCGCACTATTTTCTCCTACTTCAAAGTAGAATAGTTTGCTGGTGGTCTGTTAAGTATCAAAACACCTATTTCTGTGTCCCAGGACCAGCGTCAGACACTGTTGTTTTCGGCGACCATGCCCAAAAAGATTCAGAACTTCGCCAAGTCGGCGCTGGTGCAGCCGGTCGTAGTGAATGTCGGTCGAGCGGGCGCTGCCTGCATCAATGTGCGGCAGGATATTGAGTACGTGCGTATAGAAGAGAAAATCGTCAGAATCCTCGATTGTCTCCAGAAAACTCAACCGCCGGTAACTACTGATCTACCTACTATTTTGGGTTGGCATTGGTCTAGCTGTTGTTTAGGTGCTAATCTTCGCTGAGAAAAAAGATGACGTCGACAAAATTCACGAATATTTACTGCTGAAGGGTGTTGAGGCCGTAGCCATCCACGGAGGCAAAGGTCAGCAGCATAAAAACTAGCTTGCCTTTATTTTCGGTCAAACTTGGTGTAATGTTGTCGGTAGTCATGAAATTCCCTCTATATAAGCAAACATTAATTAGCTTTCCCGATTTTGATAGTACTTGCACAAGTTTCCGCTAACTAACGCATTGGATACTGGCGGTCGACGAATCAAAGTTGTGTTTATTGTCTAGAACAAGAGCTGAGGATCAAGGCTGTGGCAGACTTCAAGAACGGTAAAAAGGACGTGTTAGTAGCCACTGACGTAGCATCGAAAGGTCTCGATTTCCCCGACATTCAGCACGTAATCAACTATGATATGCCGGATGACATCGAAAACTACGGTTAGTAGCTAACTGCTGTCACTAAGCTACTGTCACGATTGTGCGAAATCAAAGTTTTGTAGTGATTATGTCCTATAGTCTTGGACACTTTGTCTGTGTACTTTAGTGCATCGAATCGGTCGTACGGGTCGACACAACCGGAAAGGAGTGGCAACAACTTTCGTTAATCGCTCAGTCGGTACGTTTGCAGCAGCTCTGTTTCTCTCAAAACTGACTCTGTTTTTTTTTAGATTTGTCTGTACTGCTGGATCTGAAGCATCTATTGATAGAAGCCAGGCAGGAGGTGCCTGTATTTTTGGACTCGCTACAATCTGAAACCGACAAACATTTGGAAATCGGCGGTATGCCCCTAGTCATCTTATTCTAAACGAGTAAATGTGGCCAGTCTCGACGTCAATGCGATGAAAGCACATACGTGTAGGTCAGAATTGGATTATACGACAATTGTGTTTAAGAGGAACGCGGCTGTGCTTACTGCGGTGGTTTGGGTCACCGAATATCGGCCTGTCCCAAAATGGAGGCGGTTCAGAGCAAGCAGGCTCAAGAATTAAACAGAAAAGACTACCTTGCTTCTGGAACGCAGGATTGGTGATTTTTTGTGAACGTTTTGTTTGATATATTCTGTAAAGCTGTCGTAAATTATTTGGTCTAGTAAAATATATGCAAAGTATTAAGCAATGGTGTGTGTTTACGGTTTTTACCGGCCTCGCTTTAGTACTGTTCATCTATGTGGTATGTTGGTATTTCAGTACCCTTTATTTTAAGTTCTGTATTGAAGTACAGTAATCTGGCTTATTCAAACAATATTTTAATTTTCAATGTCGGTTGTGAGTTTTCGCGGCTTAGAGTCGGTAATTACTAGACTACTGATTTCCCACAGTATCGCAAAGCTTTTACTGCGCATTTTATTAACGCAAGTACGTAAAATTGAACAGTTAGTGTTCAGTGCGTACTGTACGTTTAACAGTTGAACGTTGGTATTGTGTACGTGCTGCATTTACAGTCGTTCTATGATGGATTTGTCGTCGTTGTCAGACGAACAGCTGCGACAAGCACTCAGTGATCGAGGACATAAGGTGGGCCCAATCGTGGGCACGACACGCCGTGTGTACGAGAACAAGTTGGCTCGGTTACTTTCCAACGACCAGCCCCAAGGTAGGCCAGACACTCTGACTCATACATGTAACAGGGAATCTCTGTCCCTTTGACAAGGCTGCCACACTAAAATCATTTTGTCTACAGAATGGCTGTTTCTGAGCGATTTTTGCTGTTGGAACCCTCTCTCAGAACTTACGCGCTAAACCGCCAGCCTGGCTTAGATATCCCAACCCTCGTCCCTTCGTGGATGATCTGTTACATGCAAGCTAAAACTCTCAACCAAGAAACCGGCTTTAGTTGTTACCACGAGACAACAGTACTCCGAAAACCGCACTGTTCATCAGACGTCACGGAGAGCTGAAGAGGAGGAGGAAGAAGAGGAAGAGGAGAAGTTGGAAGGCGAAGAGAGTTTTCGTTACGTTCACGAAGAAACACCTCTGCTTACACAACGGTAAGCTGAATTTTGTGCAATTGCTGGTTGGGCTCTAGTAAAAATAGTTGCTATTTATGAGCCGATCTCCAGCTGTTTATTTAGCTGCAGTTACGGAAATTGGATGTTCCATTCGACCGGCTCGCCTGCGGCGCCTTTGACGTTTAGAGTTAAAATGATTGTAAGCGCAAGACAAACGTGACTTTCAGCCGTGCACAGTACCCGTACAGTCCGGGCAGCACTCCAGGGGGCGGCAGCTACTCCACTTACACCAAGAGTCGGTCGGCCAACTACGCTTACCCCACCGCTGCCGCCCGTTCGGTTCCAGTGCATCCGGCGTCAGGCATTCCCTGGTGGGCCAAACTGTTCGCATTCATCGTTCTGGCCATTTTCTGCTACTTTGTGCTGCAACGCATGGCTCTGGCCAGCACCAAATTTCCCGACAAACCTCTCGACTGAATTGGTGTGCTGGTGCCTTTCAAAATCCCTACTTTGTGTTTACTGTCGCATTTTAAATGATCGCGTTCTCAGACGTATGTAAGCTTGCAGTCTGTGGTTCGGTAACTGTAATGTCATAAAAAGCAGGAGTGTTTTCTCGTGGCTGAAGAAAGCTGGTCAACCGAAAATAACGGCACCGCAAATTTGGTTATTGAACGGCCTCGGACCCGACACGAGCTGTCAATTAGATTTGGCCGCTCCTCCAGCCCACTTGGGGCAGGGCCGGCATGCTATGCTTTTTGACGCATGTTCTTTTTCGGCTGACACGCCACGTTGCTGTTGTCTGTAGAGCGTGGGGGTTCACTCTAAGTCGTTAATGCGGCTGGCAGTTTAGCTCCGGTCAATTATTCATCCCCAAAGACGTTTTGGGGTTGCTCGAAACCCCACCCTGACAGCAATTAGCGACACGCACATTCGGGGTGGTGCGCAAGTGACGCAGCGGAAATATGCATTTTCGAGCAGCAAATCAGTGTCGCGCTGGCTCCAACAATGTGTCCGTATCATAACGACTGCCAGTTGCGCTCTGTCAAACGCACCAGGCGGCGAGCGGAAGTGCCAACGGACAATACGACACGCCTTAGCAGCGCACAGTTCGTGTGGCACGTCCATTAATAATCACAGCCCATCTACATTTGTAAGCACCAGCTAGAATTTATCTGCACTCGGTATGTACAAGAAAAATAAGTGTTTGCACCCTGCCCATTGAATCACAACACACCAGTAAGCTCAGAACATGGTGCTCTGCTGCAGCCGGCGCACTGACATGGAGCGTCGGTGCGTCTTCATGCAGCCGCAGCCGATCAGGTCACGGAAACAGCGGCGAAAGTCGCCATTGTACATGGTGTAGATAATGGGGTTTAGCACCGAGTTGGAGTATCCAAGCCACAGAAATATGTCGCTGACTATGCCGATGCCCTCCGGCAGATCGGCCACCACTTCGACCAAATACAGCAGAAAGAATGGCAGCCAGCAAATGATAAATCCTGACACAACGATTCCTATTGTTTTCAGCGCCTTCCGTTCACGCATGTAGACCATTTTCTCGCGAGAGCCGCGCACCGGCTTTGAATTGGCGTAATATTGCGAAGCTTGCGTACACAGATGGGACGGCACCGTTTTCTTATACAACTGATGCGCTTTCTGTTGCAGCAGTGGCACATCATTTTGAGCTTTGCCATCATCGGTTAGCTTTCTGCCGGGCTGAAAACAAATCTGTTTGTACAGTACGGCTTAATCGAAAGAGCGTGTCACCGTAGTCCGATTAGACGTTTTCTCAAGTGAAATAGACATGGATTCGTCCTCGAAATCGATCATGGAGTGGAAATCGCGGTCGATCGGCACACTGCGCGGTTTTCGCACCAGCACCTCATCCACTTCCTCGTTGACAATCGAATCTCTGGGACTCATCGGTTCGGTCGGCTGATAGTTCACTCTAGTCATGTACTTCTGCACACCCCCGCCAGTGCCGCGCGTTCTGCTCTGGGTCGACTGCGCCAACGACATTGAGCTCTGGTTTCGGGGAGGCAGCGGATGCTTCTTGATGTCCTTCTGACTGAAGCGCACCGTGCTGGTCTTGCTGAGCAGCAGTTCCCGTTCGTTGGCCACGCGGAATATCTTGGTATAGACGAAGAGCATGACCAGCATGGGGATGTAGAAGGAGCCCATCGAACTGTAGATGCGGTAGGGCAGCGAGGGCGAGTAGGCGCAGAGTAGCGGCACCGGGCCGGAGGCGTTCAGTCTGAGTCGGTCGTGCGCGTTGAAGAGGCCCCAGGCCGGCACGAACCAGGGCGGCGAGCAGACGATCAAGGACAGCACCCAGACCACTGCCAGCAGTCCGCCGGCCAGGGTGCGACTGCGAGTACGCGTGTACTTGAGCGGACTGGTGATGGCCATGTATCTGTCCAGACTGATCACGCACAAGTTGAGGATTGAGGCGGTGCAGAGCAGCACGTCGAGTGTGGCCCAGATGCCGCACATGAATCGGCCGAAAGGCCATTGGTGACCGTGCAGCAGGTCGACCAGCGCCATCGGCATTACGATCAGACCGACCAACAGGTCGCTGGTGGCGAGGGAGACGAGCAGGATGTTGGTGAAGGTGCGCATGCGCTTGTAGAAGGAGATGGAGAGGATGACGAGCACGTTGCCAAAGACGGTCGCCACAGTGAGCAGCACCAGCACCAGAGCCACCAGGACGTGCCACATTCCAAGACAGAGACCGGGCTTGTCTAGGTGGGCTGGAGGGCAGGAGGCGGGCAGCTCGTTGACACACGAACTGTTGGCTTGTGTCATGGCTGGCTAGCTGTGCAACGGCGACAATTTTTAATCAGTTTCCGCTAATTCAAGCGCTGTTTCGCTCAACCGCGTAATGTCCCGCGGCGGATATTACTCGGGGCGGGCCGGGCCGACCGTTCTGAAAAGGCGTCAATCGGATTAGGCACCAGTCAGCGATTCGGCGTTGATTCGGGCGCAGGCGCAGCAGCCATAAAGTCTAATTAGACCCAGCACTGACACGAGTCGGCTTATCGGCCACTGGCACTCTGCGTCTTACCTTCCTAGCTATTTACTTTAATTAATTCGCTCTAATGAAAATCCAGTCTACGCTTTGAAAGCGGCAGGCGCAGACGAAGCGAGGGATTGGAGCTAATGCCGGCTGCTTCTCCGAGTGACCACTCAAAGCACTTACAGCCGACACAAAACTAATTTGAGCGGTTTTAGCTGGCCGGGCTGACCTACCTAGCACCTACTTGTGAGACTGAGTGGATGAAAATCCATTTGCCTGCAGAGACGAAGCCCATTGATTGGGCGCCAACGCATTGGGTTTTAGTTTTTGAAAACATGTCTCTAACGAACAACCATTTGAACTTTTTCTTCCGAAATTATCGGCGTTTATTGGTGGACCATTGAACGAATAGTGCGAGCGCCTAGGCTAAATTACCGAGGCGCTCAGCAATGGCCCAAATTGCTTATTCACTTCTATTCGGGCTGATTTGCCTCGTCGTCTCAGATATACTTATGGCAGTGTTGCACGGACGCCGCACCAATTGGCTGATTGATTTACGTAGTACCATCGTCTCATCACCACTTCTCCTCAGTCCTTCCGCTAATACCACATGCCCGCAGGTCAGCCCGACCTCCCATAACTAATGCCGACAACATCGATTGCCAGCACGGAAAACATTAGCACAACTCTCTGACGACTTGCTACTGACAGCCAAACACGCGTTGGCGTTATTATAATTGTCACGCTTCAACACACTCTGCTCTGCGAGCTCTGACGTCAGCTTCGCTGCATACCTGTGCGGCATCTCTTAGTCGGTAAACAAACTCATGCAATCTTAATTTACTCTCGGAACGCTCCGCCGCACGCAACCAACCGATTCGGTCTCCAAATATAATCTGCCATTGGCCCGATTCGGCAGAAATTCGAACTGAAATCAATCTACGCGTGCGGAAATTTGCGGCCCTTCAAAATTTACAACCAAACGTGAACACAGTTTTAGAAATTTGGAGCGGTTTTGATAAGTCGGCGTTGCACGAAAGGATTTCGTCCCCCATGGCCCTGAAACCGACAAATTGGTCAGAGAAATTCCAACAAAAACATTGAAAAAACGTCTACGTCTACGCCTCTCAGTCGCGCAAAACAAACGTTTTAGCTTGTCAAAAATAACGGGTCTCTTACGGCCATTTTGAGACCGAAATTTTAAGCCAGAATCACTGCCACTGATTCTGTGCATCGCTAGTGATTAGTGTACTGCAGCAGCGTGTTGGAGCTAAAATTTAAACGAACAAAGTCATTCTACGTTTAGCAGTGTCTCAAGCTCAAGAACGATGACCTCATTTGTTCTACATCACACAAAAGGAGAATTCTAAACAAGGTTTTAGTGAACTATCATGATGCTAAGAGAAAATGGTATCGGTGAAATTCATGACAAATAACGTACATACAAGCAATGTAACAGAAATTCAGGAGTCAGGCACCTAGCATACTCTGAACAGCTACACCTTCATTCAAGAAGGTGAGAACGCCGTCTCTTGACGACGGCTCGAGACTTTAACAGCTTCTGAAACAAGCAGGGTCGGCCTGAGCTACGCGGCAATTAATCTGCTCAGCTCGAGGCATTATGGCTTACTGACAGTTTTTGCCGACGCCTCAAGCCGCAACCCGCCGTCAACCATCAAACACTACCATGCACATCTATACCCGTATGGAGCTTCAATGCACAGTTAGCTCCTGCTGCTGGTGATAGATGAAACATCGACGCTCAGCGAAGGAATGTCACACCCACTCGCGTCAGCTCCCGTTGTCACTGATTACGTTGCATCGTTAATCTTTCATCTACATTCAAATTAATTATGTCTGATACCGCTATTCATTAGCAGGTTAGCAAGTCATTGACTAATCAATTTCTACCAGTGTAACCTATGTATAAATCTGATAGTTAGGACTTAGGAGACGAACAAGGAAAAGGTCGCTCTATCAAATTTATGCCTAAGAATGAGTGAATGTGTGATCATTCCATTGTTGTGTGTATTTGTGTATTTTCACTGTGCTGTCCTCTCTTTTGCAGTGTGTTGTGTTCGACCAGTAAACCCACCTTTCTTTCTCTTCAACGATTACGCCAACGATTACGCCACAGAAAAATCAATGTTCCGAAAAATATACAAAAAAATGTAAGCAATTGCGGATCAGACGTTCTGTCAGTGAAGGAGACTAGTCCACTTTAGGCTACGTAGTGAAAGGAAAGTGGAGGTCTTTACTAGTAGTCTGATACGCAACACAACCCACAGACACTCTCAAGCACACGCACACACACAACCACTCGATAACTTGCTACTACAAACACTCACACAAAACTATCAAATTCTTCATCAGCTACAAATGGCTACAATTAGCTAAATTAGGGGGCTAAAATAGCTTAATTCGGCTATTTAGCCATTAATGGATACGTAGCAATTGATGGCTATTTTATCCAATTTAGCTAATATAGTGGTTTTAACTATAAATGGCTAGGGACCATTTATGGCTGTGTTTCCCGACTGCGGGTGCGACCTGTGTTTCCCAAAGAAGGGGAATTCCCGTTATTTTCACTGTCGGATTCAACAAACCCCGGTTCATACATTCACTAACACCAGAAAATCAATTAATGCAGTTTCAATAGCTTCTAACTGATTTTTAATTTCAGTGTATTTTGTAGAGTGCGAACAATACCTAAAAACCCAATACCCCAATACCCAATACCCAATACCAATACCTGAGACCCCCAATACCCCAATACCCAATACCCAATACTTGCGTATCTGGGCCAAAAATTTAATTTCAGTGGACAGGTTGTTAGTTGTGTACAGAAGATTTTTGGCACTGCAATTAAAATTTTTAAGAGGCTGGTTGGGCCGCTGCCCAAGCAGGGTGAGAAAATTTTGATAGATTAGCCTTTCAGAAAGCATTTAGAAGCCGTTTTAGGCGCAAAATTAGCAGAAATTAACAGTTTTGGTACTTAATATTTCGTAATTCAGTTGTGTTTCTTACTTCCGGCGATTTTTTCCTAACTCAGCCGGAAATTGTGTGCACCACCGCCATCGGTACGGTGCTAGTACATTACGGTGACATTAAATGTTACCATTATTATTTTAGATAAGAACAGAGAAATTAATTACTGGTGTAGCGCTTAGAAAAGCGTACACTTTAGGAAATTCTGCTAACGTTTAGCTGATTATGCCGTCCATAAACAATGACATTCTAGAGGGGGGAGCGGGGTCGGCTGAAATGCGACGATAGACGACACACCAGGAGGGGGAGGGGGTTAGCAAAGAACGACGTCGCTTTTTTCGGAATTTTAGGGAACTTTGATTGTATTATTTTCAATTTAAGCACATTCTGTCAAAGGTTTCTACAATGCGGAAAAGCTTCCCAGAGTAGGGATTTATTCTATTGATTGCGCAGTATGCTAACAAGAAAACATGACAGTTCTGTATGTACTGCACTTTTATCGGGAGGGGGTAAACCTAAAACGACGTCGTCTTAGGGGGAAGGGGCTCCAAAAAATCGGGATTTTGAACGACGTCGTTTATGGACGGCTCCATAACGCGAAAACAGCTTACTAAACCGAATCATTGATCAACTTTTTCGAGTTTTCTCAGATCAATTTTTCAGGTCAACATCGATTTTTCTCTATTTTTATTTGTCCAATTTAGTATTGGGTATTGGGGGGTAAAAACCCCAATACCCAATACCCAATACCTGGAAAACACCCCAATACACCCAATACCCAATACCAGTTCGCACTCTATATTTTAGTAATGCTATCCACAGTATATCCAATTTGATTGATTACCAACTGCACACAAAACGTGGCTTGAACAACCTTTTTGCAACTGACTGGTGCTTCCAGTATTAGTACTGGATGCTCCCTTCCTTCAACTTTCTGTATGCGAGTTTGTGATTCGCGCGCGTGTAAATATTCTCCTGTAATCGGGGCTTAGGGGCAAATTTTTTTAATGAAATCTCCGCCATATGGCGGATAATAGGAGGATATGTACGCGGAAGTGTCTTTGTACTGTGACTTCACATGATTAATCAGCGCACTTGTGGCCTGACTAGCGCCTCTTGATTGTTTGCTTGCAAATCTTGCACTCGTGCTTGTTGTCAGCAGGACTTAATCTATACAGCATTCAAACAACTCAACAGTTTTTCAGCATAAATTGGGCAAAAAAAACAAGAAATATTAGTTTGACAGTATACTTTTTGCAACTGCGCCTGCGAATCTTCAATATTCGGTTCCGAAAATCCGTTTCGGTATTTTTGTATTCGGTTGCATCCCTAATGTATCGCACAGGATCAGTATGACTGGTCGAACTACCACCAGCACCAACCAAACAATCTTTACTTCGAAGAACTGGGTGCAACCCTAGATTCGTGTTTAGATTTCAGGCCAACGACTCATCGCTTATAGAACAGCACACAGAAACCGGCCAACAGCTCTACGAAAACATGGCACCCACACAGTACATACGTACATCTGCTAAACTCGGAAACATTGAACTACATTAATGAAAAGAAATATGTAACATCGTAGCATGAAACGACGTTCAGCAACCGATACGTAACGTACGTATACTAGACGTGCAAATAACTACATTAATCAAAGAAAAGTGATAACGTGTAACATGTGAACGACAAACACAGTTGTACACTACGTATATAGGCTTACTAGCCAATTGCAGCACCTCACCTTACACCCAGAACATCCCCGGCTCAGCTATCATCCTGTGATGCAATTCTATTTTGTTCTGCAACGAAGAATCCAACGAATCAGCGTCTTCCTTACGCGGCTCTCCCGGCGATGTCTCGGTGCTCTCGTCATCAGTGGTCTGCTCATCACCAGCGCGCTGAAACGCCTTCTCCATTAATATCACTCTCTAATGTAAACCACCGTAGGCACCAGAGCACCTTGCGGTCTGCACTGCTCTGGCTGTCTGCAGGAGCACCACGGGTTCTTTTCTTGCTTCCGTCGCTGTCTTTCGACGAGTCGCTCTTTTTTTTTCCGCCCTCCTTCGACGACTTCTTCGTTTCCTCGTCCGATCTCTTGCTGCCGGTGTCGGTTGCGGTGGCGGCACTGAAGAGAATCTGTGTAGACAGGCAAGTGCTACTGATGTACATAGTACAGGTGCGGTTTGAGGTAAGCCTGTCCGCGAGTGCACATCAGGTCGGCGTAGTAGACCGGCGCCGGCACGTGCACAGCGCGAGTGCAGCGGGCAAAGTTGTAGGTGAGCGTGTGCGTCAGATTCTGCAGCTCGTCGACCGTCAGTTCCGAGTCTGAAAACACATCCGAGTGCAATGCAAAGCCAGAGAATCGGAGTACCGTCGTGCACCACGTAGTAGTGCACGGGTCTGCAGGTGCCCTGGATGCCGAAGTGGGCGCACTGGAAGAAGTCGTAGTCGTCGGGGTGAACGATCGTCCTGTCCACGGTGGTGCCGGGCGGAATGTTCTGCGCCTTGCCCACTCCCTCTCGCGGGTTGACCGGGAAGAAACGAGTGTGGTGTCGTTTCTGCACCACCACGTAGGTCACCTTCACACTGCCCACCTCCTTCAGTGGCATCCCCACATTGCCGAACGCCGCTCGCAACGACGCCACCTCGTCCTTCATCACCTCAACCATGAAGTCGATTAGCCACCGAACAGAACAGAACAGAACAGAACAGAGACAGTCAATTTACCTTTCCAAATTGTCCCTCGTCGACGCCATCGCGGAAGACGATCACTCTGTCAGGGAATTTCCTGTTCCTGCGGTAGAAAGCGGTAACCAAATGTTCGGTGGCTCGCTTCAGGTAGACGATGTGCTCTCGCTTCTTCTTCTGCACACGAACGGCCGACTCGTAGATGGTGGCCTCTGCATTCATCGAACCGACCACAGCCGCCACCGATGCCGCGTCCCGATCGGACGGAGGTGGGTGACCCACGTCCACCCCCATGATCATCGTCAGACCGCGACCACCGTCCGGCGACAGCAACTTCTCCACTCTGAAAGTGACAAGTCAGACCAGACCAGACCAGACACCGGTTCACTTACGAAGGCAAGGCAGGTATGGCGTGCCAATTGTCGCCGCCTAGTTTTGCGTTCACTTTCATTGCGATGTTCTGCGCTGTGATCGGTTTGAATTGCTGCACAGTTCTGACCAACAGACACTGACTCACGACACCGTACTGAATTTCGCACATGCGTTTGATCTCTCCTGAAACCGGAGCAGACAGGTATACGTACGTAAATAGAGTAGGAAACCCCAGATGAAGCTGTCCTTGGCTTGCATGATGAAGAAGAGAATGCCGGGCTTGGGACTGCCGTCCGGCCGTCGGTGTCCTTTCTCTCCGCAAGCAGTGATGTAGGCGGTGATGCGACTGGCCAACTCTGGTTGCTCCACTCCCTCCTCCTGCAGACCATTCAACGTGCCCAGATACACAGGTTGCTGCTCCGCCGCTATGCCCATGTTCCGTCTGATCTCTTGGCAGAACTTGTCCAGGAACGACCTGACTTAGCAGTACTACGGTATGTAGTGTACCGGACAGCCGAACTTACCGAACCTGCTGACCAACGACGCCTACGTTCATTCCGCCGGTTATCACGAGAACAGCGCCCCAAGCGCCCATTCCATTTCTGCCCACTGACAAGAAACTGGAGGGGAACCTCCAGACACCGTCCTTCGGCTCCTGCAACACAACTGCTCTCTCTACCTCTCTACACCACTGACCTACGTATACGAACCAGCAAATTTCTGGGTCCTTCGCCATGTTTTATCTTTGGCGGCGGCAGCAGTCGAGCGCGCACGCGTTCCATTCCGTCGTTGATGGAGAGACCGAATTTGTGGCAAAACTTGTCTTGTCCGAAGTTGGCCTGCTGCAACAATTCCTGGATACGAGCCTGACGTCTGGACGGTGGCAGAGCCGACTCCTAAATAAAATTGCCAACTGTACGTACTGCACGACAGACACTGCAGCTCAGACCCTGATCATCTTGGCTTGTTGATCGCCTTCCAACAGTCCCAGTTGTTTCTGCGGAAAAGCAATCTTGCAGCGCTCCAGCAAATAGTAGGACGATCGTTTTCCTCCTCCTCCTCCTCGCTGTCGCTCTTGGGTTGAAAGCAGAGGCAGGAGAGGATGTTTGACCACGTAGTTGTACTTGCGCAGCATGTACTCCTCCACCGACGTCTCCTGCTGCCTTCTCTCTCCGTTGCCCTTACCGTTACCGTTGCCGCCTTCGTACCACACAAATCTAAAACCTCACACGTGTACCAAATGGTGAACCATTAAACGAACAAAGCTATACACGTACCTGGCACTCCGGGCAGACAGAGTTCTTTCGAATTTGGGACGGGAGACACGTCGACCTGGAGGTGTGGGGTTGTTCTCCGACTCAGGCATGTAATACACCACGGTCAAACCTAAAACACCCATTAGGAAAGTGGAGTTCCACAAAACACGGTAGGGTTCAATTACCCTTCTTCAGCTTTTGTTCCAGAATTCGGTTGGCAGCATCGCTGAAAACGCTCTGCGCGTGCAATTCGTTGGAGGAGCGAAGACCGGCTCTGGGGTTGGCCTCGTGCACGAAAGCACACATGAAGTAGAGCAGCGGCATCAACTCCGCTCGGTCCTGCACACACGGCTGTCCTTGGATCTGAGCGGCGCCGTAGAACGCTCCGTGCAAAGCTGCAATCACTACGTACTATCACTTGTCACAGTAGGGCAGCCTTACTGTCCATGTTGATCAGTGGTTTGTACCCTTCGCCCACTTTGGTAGAGGTGAACAGACCACACCACAAGTACGACCCCAGACCCAAGTAGGGCGCCTGCATTGGATTGGGCGGAATGTGGAAAATGCCTGCGCCTGACGCGAAGAAACTGCGCCAGAAGCTGTAAAACAAGCAGCATGTGTGAAATGAGTTAGTTCGCAACACTATCCGGTTAACAACCGAATTTTACAACTTTTTGGCTAAATTTAATTTTCAAAATAACTTCATTTTCGTGCACTGCCAAGCGTAGCAAACGTACAGCACCGTTGCTAAGTACATACACAGCCATTTCTAAAATGCATTACGCTACAGTTACGTACTTGTTGGCGGTGATGGTACAGGTTCGGTTCTGTCTGAGGATCAGATTGATCATCTGCATAGGAGTGATGAATTTGGCCTGACCCTCTCGTTGAGCGGCCATGTCCCGAGTGACGTAACGGAAATCGATCAACTGAGTCATGTTCTCTGCTATCTCCATCGTCACGTCGCGCGGTCTACGATCGTCCGGAAACTTGTATTGGAAGTGGAATGTCTGCTGAAACACCTTCACTGCATCACAGCCATGCAGATTCAGAACAGAAAATCACTCACAGAACTGTTTTCAAGCCGCAGTTTCACTCGAGACAGCAAGAGACTGCCACCGTCATAGGCCAGGTTGTTCACGTCGCCCTCGTACAGATGCGCATTTTCTGACATGAAATGCCAGAAGAGACGGAAAGACAACGCTCTACAGTTAAGAAGACATCAAGTACCGACCGAGGATTGGAGGGCAGTAAGAGACTTACTGCATGGCGCGGTTCTTAGGCGCTTCGGCTTTGACCGCCGACAGATCTCTGGTCATGGCGATGTTGACGTGGTAGCGGTGACACTTCAACTCCGTTATCTCTTTTCCCTTCTCGTCCAGCAAACGCAGACCGAAGTAGTTGGCCAGCACCTCAAACGGTCGTCCGACCTCTCCGTAGCCCTTCCGCACTGCTATCTTGTCCAGCTGAAAACAAACAGCAGTGTACTTTATCAGGATGCGTGCGGCTTTTGCAGAGTCTTGACCTTTCTTTGTCTTTTGCAGTATTGACGGTCTAAAAGTGGCGTTCCCATGATTGCAGCTGGTATTTGCTGGTGTGAAAGAGGTGTTCACAACTTTTGTACTGGTGTTGACTAGTGTTGTTAGGCTCTTTTTTTTAAAAAAAAAGCTTTTTAAAAAAAAGCTTTTTAAAAAAAAGCTTTTTTTTGAAGGCCCATTTCGAAAATTTTTTATTTTATTCACAGTATGGAAATTTTGAGGGAAAATCGCTGAATTTAGCCTCAGATATACATACATTAGCAGTGCAGTTCTATCAATTTCTTGCCTATTCTAAGCCTAAAAATAGGTTTTGAAGGGAAGCAGCCGCTCTGTGAGCAATGCTGCAGGTAGAATATCGACTCTCAGGCTGCAACACTATGTTTGAACCAAAGTATCAGCTTTTGCATTTAAAGTTGCTTCTGATGCATCCTTGCATCCCCTACAAGCTATATTTCATGCTAGGAAAAAATTTTGAAAAAAAAAATTTCGAAATGAAAAATTTTCATAAAAAAAGCTTTTTTTGGCTTTCAAAAAAATTTTTTTACAACTCTAGTGTTGACAGTCTAAAAGTGGTGTTCGCACCTTTTGTATTGGTGTTGTTGACTTTTGTTGCCATCCAATTTGAGATGTTCATGTCTGTGTCGATTGTGTGTATGATGTTCGTGGTGCTACAGAATGAATATAGTGTCTGACACTTCCCGACCTTGAAAACCTCACCCTGATACCGTAATTCGGCTTCCAATAAGGGGTGGTACAGCTTCAAAAAAACGGGATTTGTACTGTAACACAAATTTTCCAAATTTGCATGTCAGAAGTAGCAGCGCTCATACATGTACTAGGGGGTTTGGGGGGTTACCCCCTCTGCTGGAAAGGCCAAACCCCCCTCACCCCCCCCCCCCGAGACAGGTTAAGGGACCCCTCCCCCCCGACCAAAAAATACAAGTACTAGTAGTGGCTCCAGTATTAACAAACTGGGTCAGAAATCACTAATTTTTAGCCTAAAATTCACTTGAAAAGCCTTTGGAAACCGAATTTGGCGTTTCCACTGCTGATATTTAAAAAAAATCGGTGTTTTTGGAAGCTCTTTTTGTCATTTTTTGCTTGTTTTTAGCTTTAAAACGCTATTTGGCAGCTTAAAATAGCGATTTTTAGCGTCTTAACTGAAAAAAACGTGCTAAAAACGCATTTCTAGGCGTTTTAGAGCTTTTCGAAATTCGGGACCCCCCACCCGGACGAAACCCCCTTCGCCCCCCCCACCTGAGGAAACCCCCCCTACCCCCAGGTCGGCCCGGAGCTGTTACATGTATGGCAGCGCTGTAATGGTAGCCGTTCGCAATCGCCTAAAAAGTGATTGCGTATGCTTATAACGGTATTGGACTGCTGAATTTCATATGACCACCTCACTTTGGGAGCCAAATTATGAGTTGGGAAGTTTCAGCCAAAATCCGTCGGTATGCCTATGTTTCCGCCCCAATTTTGTGAAATTTTCAAAAAAACGCCATTTTTCGCGATTTTTGCAAACTTTGACTGACCATATCTCCGGATCGCTTTGGCCTAGACATGTCATGCATCATTGGAGTCGCCAAGGACTCTAAAAACGAATTCTGCAGTGATCTCATTTTCATCGCAATTAGGAAAAAAGCTCATTTTTGACATTGCGCAAATTAGTGTTCAGAGTAAACGCAAAAGCAGATTAGCATTAACCGCAGACCGCGGTTCAATCTTGTCTACAACTTTGGTTATGAGGCTCAAGTCGCTCCGAGACCTCCCAAAAAGTTATTCGCAAATAAAAGCCAGGTCGCTTACTTTTTGAACGGACTATAGTAGGCTTGTAGATACATACTGTATGTACATGCGTGTGTGCTGTTAGCAAAAGCGCGTGACTTACACGGTGAAAACGATTGCGACCGTAACCGGGAAAGAAGAGGAAGAACCCGTCAATTGCTCCTGGGTAGATACAACAACAACAACAACAACAACAACCGTAACCGGGCAGCAATGCAAAATGCAACCTACCCCTTCCACGGCCTTTTCCTTTCTGGAGGCCGCCGCTTCCTTCTTCTGTGCGTCTTCCATCTGTTTGGGTTTCGGTGCGATTCTACGTTGAGACCGATCTCGTCCAGCCGCTTCTTCTCGACCCGCCAAACTGCCACTGCTGCTGGTCGTTGTTGTTGTTGTGGTGGTGGTGGTGGTGGTGGTGGTGGTGACAGTTGTGGTCGGCGTCCCACTCACCTCTTCCTCCAATGACTCCGCTAAACATCTTTCTATTGACCTACGTATCAACACAACCGCACTAACTAACAGAATTGCTACTACTCATAATACGAACACTAACAGGCTCGAGGGGGTGTGGTGGGGTTTCGTGATTAGTGGCGGTCCAGAGGGTTAAAACGACAAATTAAAAATTCGGAAAACTCAAAAATTTCAAAATCCAGAAATTTGTGTCTAGTTGAAAAAATATTTTTGCACGTTTTAATTAGTAAGGATGGTAAGATCATACATGGGCCGCGGGGGCCCACCCCCCAACTTGGGCTCGACCCCCCAAACGACCCCACCCACCCACCTGAAGCCGACTTTTGTTCCTGACCCCACCCACCAAAATCGCCGCGACCCCCCCAAAACGGCAGGCCCACCCCCAAATTTTCGGATTTTGACTACCCCAACCCATTTTTTCCGGCCCATGTATGGGTAAGATGGCAAAGAATTGCATGTAAACGCAAGACCGACTGTAGATACAGAGTCAGTATTTTGCACACAATCTTTACACAAACACAGAGAACTAGGGTTCCGACGATATATCGATATCGATATCGAAAAGTCGATATATCGACCATTTTTCCAATATCGATATCGATGTCGATATCGCGATATTTCGCATCGATATTTTCGATATTTTTCTGTCCGGAAAAGTAGGAAAAAACAAAACTGACACCAAGTTTATTTCTTTGGAACAGTAAAAAAACAGTTTTTTTCTGGACAACTCAGAAATCGATGGTATAGTCAGAACTAGAGTGCGAACA
This sequence comes from Sabatieria punctata, assembly GCA_030248155.1. Lineage (NCBI taxonomy): Eukaryota > Metazoa > Nematoda > Chromadorea > Araeolaimida > Comesomatidae > Sabatieria > Sabatieria punctata. Next base: position 68,818 of record JASANB010004055.1, read on the forward strand.
ATACCAAAAAACCCAATAACCCAATACCCAATACCTGAGACCCCCAATACTTGCATAGCTGGGCCAAAAATTTCATTTCAGTGGACAGGTACATTCTAGTTGCGTACACAGGAATTTTGGCACTGCAATTAAAATTTTTAAGAAGCTGGTTGGGCCGCTGCCCAAGCAGGATGAGAAAATTTCGAAAAATTAGCCTTTCAGAAAGCATTTAGAAGCCGTTTTAGGCGTAAAATTAACAGAAATTATTTCGTAATTAATATTTCGTAATTCTGTCGTGTTTCTTACTTCGATTTTGTTTCTTAACTGAGCCGGAAATTGTGTGCACCACTGCAATAGCCATGGGTACGGTGCTAGTACATTACGGTTTCATTACATTACAACATTTAAATTTTAGATAAGAACAGAGAAATTAATTACTGGTGTAGCGCTTAGAAAAGCGTACACTTTAGGAAATTCTACTAACGTTTAGTTGATTAGGTCGTCCATAAACGATTACATTCCAGAGAGGGAGGGGGGTCGGCTGAAATTCGACGATAGACGACAGATCAGGAGGGGGAGGGGTTAGCAAAAAACGACGTCGCTCTTTTCGGAATTTTTGGGAACTTTGATCATGTTATTTTCAATTTAAGTACATTCTGTCAAAGGTTTCTACAATGCAGAAAAGCTTCCCAGAGTGGTTGTAGGGATTTATTCTATCGATTGCGCAGTATGCTAACAAGAAAACATGACAGTTCTGTATATACTGCACTTTTATCGGGGGGGCAGCAACCGAAAACGATGTCGTCTTATGGGGAGTGGTCCTCCAGAAACGACGCAAGGCGATTTTGGGGGGAGGGAGCTCCGGAAAATCGGGATTTTGAAACGACGTCGTTTATGGACAGCTCCTTAACGCGAAAACAGCTTACTAAACCGAATCATCGATCAACTTTTTCGATTTTTTCAGATCAATTTTTCAGGTCAACATCGATTTTTCTCTATTTTTAATTGTCCAATTTAGTATTGAAGGGTAAAAACCCCAATACCCAAGACCCAATACCCAATACCTGGAAAACACCCCAATACCAGTTCGCACTCTAGTCAGAACCTAACTGCGGCATGATAGCTCTCAGAAACATCAATTTCTCGGCATTCTCTGCTTTTGGACAGCAACGCTTACGTTCTTAAATGTCTGCCTGCGGCAACACTGCTCACTCTGCAGACTTGAAGTAGGAGGGCAGAAGCAGACATGGGCTAGCATTTTGGCTGAGGGGTGGCTAATTTTCAAATCCTGAGGGGGTACCGTCGGGCTGATGGGCGGTTGAAAGGATGGTAAGCGAAAAAGTCCGATTTTTACTAAAGTCAAGCTTGTTGACATATTTGTCATTAAAATAAGTTAAAATATTCTGTCTGAGCTTTAATATATGCCTAATGAGGGTGGAGCATTGGCCTTTGAGGTCAACCTTTTCATTGAAGGGCTTCAGAAGAGACACTACCTTTTCTGCGATTCTCTACTTAATTGATATCAGATCGCTGATTGCATCAGTGCTTGACTGGTAAAGCAGTGAGAGTAGTCTGCTCTTTCAAATTCTCAGATTTTCCTGCATTACTATAAATATCGATATCGATATCGATCGATATTGAGCTGAAAATATCGATATCGATATCGAATATCGACGAATTTTGATATCGTCGGAACACTACAGAGAACACTAACAGGCTACACAAGGCAATAGGCTAGACATTAACACCACATTCCTAAATATATTCTAAATCCCCTTCTGTACAGAATTACCCCGGCGTAGACCCCTACGTATGTACTCCCGAATAGGGATGGGACCGGTATAAAAATACCGTATAATGTATAGCATTTTCGATACCGTATAATACTGTATATCGTATGGTATGCTGCAAGCGCTTTGAAACACCCAGTTACGCTAGTATACGGATAGTTCGCCAAGTTCTGGTCAAAAACATAAATTATTTTTTGTGGTCGGCCTTTTCTGCGAAAAATACGGCTATTTTTGATTGTGGTCTGTTTTGTCAAACCTACTGGTAAGTAGTACTCTCTGTCATACATGTAACAGGTCATCCGCCGATGGGGGGAGGGGGGTTGGGGGGTCTGGCGCCGGCCGGGGGGGGGGGTCTGAGCCAAAATTCTGGGGGAGGGGGGGTGGGCACTAAAAAACGCTCAAAAATCGAAAAAATCGCAATTTTTTGGATAAAAATTGCCAAAAATCGCTAATTTGGGCTGAAATACAGCTAAAAAGTGCTGTTTTGCAGGCGATTTTGGCGATTTCTGTATGTGAAATTGTAAAAAATTGCAAAAATTTGCTCGAAAATTTACTTGCCAGAAAAATCGGAGGGGGGGGTCGGTGAAATCGTCGCGGGGGGTCCCCCCATCCGGGGGGTCTGGCCTAAGTCGGGTGGGGGCAGACCCCCCAGACCCCCTTGTTACATGTATGCTCTCTGTTTATTTAAAGCTTTGAATCTGAGTCGACAATATATTGAATTATATTTTGAATTATGCCTATTGTAAATATTAACTGAATTTTGGTTGGACAGAGTTGCTTCACCTTAAGTTAGTGAAATGTAACCAAAAATACGTTTTTAATTTTATTCAAAAGCAAAATTGCAGGTTTCTCAGCATTTTACAAGCAGGTACCTACAATGTACTTATAACATTTTCCATTTCAGGAAGCCAAAAAACTGCCATAAGGGCAGATTTTTGTGGTTTTCTAATCGATAACATGGCTTACAAAACCAAAAACAGTATTATGAACCTTTAAAAGTCCGAAAATTACATGAATTTACTGCAAAAATCTTGATGGTTCAGTTTTAACAACTATACGTTATTATACGATATTATACGGTATAAAAAATACCGTATAGTCAAAAATACCGTATAATACTGTATGATACCGTATACCGCTCCCATCCCTACTCCCGAAACAGGTGATAAGCAAAATAGAAAATGCAAATGGGGTTAGGTGTAGCTGGGGGAATCAGGGAAGGTCAGAAATGGACTAATATATTAATTAATTAACTTCCTTATGACTATACAACTCTGGGGCGTGCCTATACTGATGCGTCCCCCTAGGGGTATTTTTATATTTAAAAAACAGGCCCGCCGGAGCGTTCCCTATGCTGATTCGTCCCTTAGGGGTATTTATATTTGGAAAACAGGCCGGAGCGTGCCCTACACTAGTATAGTCATTATAGACTCGTCAGGCGAATGAACTTTCAAATGATATATAATATGACCACACATACTTTTGCCAAAAAATAATCGATAATCGATATTTACCGATAAAGCTGTTTAATTTAATTTATAATTGATTATAATAATTAAAAACATTAATTTCTGTTTGGGATCGGTTCCTGATTTCCCCCAGCTAATACACCTGATCAGTGGTCCTCAAAATGCTCACCGCTGACTGCGCTGGCTCTCTCTCGTTGTTGTTCTTGTCTTCTATCGCCCTTCTCCTCTTCCTTTGCTTGCGCGTCCTCCTGCTTTTTCACTACGCCTCGTCTGCGACTTGGACCGCCTTTCTCAGAACCAGAATCGGCCATGCTGACAAACGTAACAACTCTCAATTAATCGCTCACAACTTCCTTCCCTGCCGCAAACCAACAACACAAAACAACAAATGAAGGAAGACGGGCGCGAGAACAGCTGCCAGTTGGCAGCGTAATAAGTCCGCCTACTTGATCGATCAACCAATTAGCGTTTGACAACAAACAACACAGCCAATAAACATCGAAAGTCATTCCAAGTCAGCGGCGTATCCATCCACGCCGATCATCTGCTCTGCGGGCGGAAAATTCAAACTTCATAAAATTTTTTCGAGGGGAGCTACAAACAGAACGCAGCTATTACCTAGTTTTTTATTCTCCACGGCTTCCTGCTTTTCCACACGACACTTACTACAATAGACTGAGGCATGGTGTTGCCACTGGCGTACCCAGGGGGCAAAGGGGGGTGCCTACCCCCATTTTGCAGTGGAGCTAGGGAGAAAAAATTTAGAAAAAAAAGATAAATGAATTATGTGCAAACAAAACTTGTAATTTCTGTCAATTCTGAGCTCAGAATGTTTTTTAAACGTTTTTTTCAGGCTATTTTACGAAATTTTCTCGCCCTTGCTGGGCAGCGCCCCAACCAGGCAACTTCAAACTTTTACACCCCCCTTTGCAAAATCCTCGGTTACGCCACTGGATGATGCTACTGATTTTAGATACATAGGAAACGGGCAAATAACTGTTTTATTACGAGAACGTACATTACCATTGAACTGCACACTGACAAGAGACAACAAGAATGATTGCTCCATCTAATTTTCATTCGATGATAACCTTTGGTACGAAGCTTTCAATAATTAACCACTGAAGATACGCAGAGAAGGCGTAACTCCACCCAATCACGCACAGCAACCACAACGACGCCGCACCACCATACAAAAGAACTGGCAGTGGATGTTGCTGATCGATTCAATCGATCCAATGAATCGCGCGCGAACAAATTGCCACTTGTCACAGATACCGAATGATTGATCCATACATTGCAAGCACGACATAACAAACACTTAAGAGAACAGGTGAACAACAATGCGATGCTCAATAATTAACAAACATAGTAGAACAAGGCTGGCAAGAAAACAACAGAAAAACGAAAGAACATGAGACACCTTGGTATAGCTCTACAAAATACTCTTCCAATCGCTGTAGTTAAAACTCTAGTCGTGACTAAACGAAATCCTTGCGCCCATTAGACTGGGCATGTCTTGGTAGCGACCGTAGCCTCTGACTCGCACTACTCACTCCCGACGGCCTCAGCGGCGCTGACGGCTGCGCGTCGTCTGAAACACCACTGCCTACTGTACATGCTGGCGGCTGGTCTGGGGAACGTCTAGGGGTTTCCGTCAATAGAGAGTCCAGGGCAGACATGGGATAGCATTTCGACTGGGGGGGGGTAGAATTTTCAATTCCTGAGGGGAGCTGCGGGTAGGAGCGCCTGAGGGGGTGGTAAGCAAAAAAGTCTGATTTTTGGCCAAAATCAAGGTTTTTGGGCTTATTTTTCATTAAAATAAGCTAAAATAAGCTATTCTGAGCTCATTTACACCTAATCCAGGCATATTTTTATTATACATAATTTTCTATACAAAAATCTTACAAAAAATTCCTGAGGGGGGGTAGCGGCCGGCTGAGGGGGTAGGTCAGAGTCTGAGGGGGCCAACCCCCCTTTGTCCATGTCTGGTCCAGGGGGCTTCGCCAAGGGAGGGGTCCATGAATAGCTCGAAAACGCCTCGAAATGCGTTTTAGCGCGTTTTGTTGAATAATAAAATCTCGACATCAAGCGTTCAAATTGCGTTTAAGACCTGAAGCAAACACAAAATAACAAAAGACTTCAAAAACATCGATTCGTCCGAAATATTAGCAGTGGAAACGCCAAATTCGGTTCCCAAGGGATTTTAAATTAAAAATTAGTGATTTCAGAGTCAGTTTGTTAGTGTTGGAGCAGCTACTAGTACGGTATCTGTATTTTGGGGTCGGGGGTCCCTAAACTATTTCCGGGGGTGGCCTTTCTAGCTAGGGGTAACCCCAAACCCCTTTAGTACAGCCATGCACCACTTCAATCGCTAAGCACTGCCGATTAATCTAGTTTTTGAACAGGAAAAACTTGAAATGACCAAAAAGAGAGAACAACTATGGCATGCAACGGCCAGTGTTATAAAAGTCTGTAATCCTAAAGCTTATAGCTCAGAATTGGTAGTAAGAGAAAAAGGCACTACAGGTCTGACAAGTAGAGAATGCGCATTAGAGGAGAACGTACAAGTGCTTTGAGTGAGGGCAGAAGCACTGACGCCCATGCAAGGTTGGGGCGGCCGGTGTTGACCGTATTCACCAGGAGAATTGGGACTTTTGAGTCTGGCATTGGAAGTGCCCAGCAGTCCTCTGCTAGCCAGCGCTTGGGTTAGATCTGGGGAGAAGGCGTCCTCGTCCAGCTCGTCGTTCTCCGATTGGCTGGCTGCCTCTTCGTCCGCCAATGAACTGCCGTCGCACAGAACCGAACTGCGCTGACTACAGCCGGCGCCGGCGCACGTGGAATCGGCGGGATCACAGTAAGACGACTGAGGACTCAGCTGACACTCTTCCGCTGCAACACACGGTACCTTGCCTTCTACGTACATCTACATGACAGTCTACATTGCACGTGTTAGTTTAGATTGCGACATCGTTTGGCACGTTCGCAATTGACATTGACGCTACTATTTAGCTGGTGCACTTCAACTTAGAGAATTTCTTAATTGATTGCGCTTGAAATTTGAACCACACCAACAAACTGATAAAAAGGAAGTGTTCTATGTACTGTACGTACGTATGCACTACTAGCTTACAAGTGCATGGTCGGCAGCTCAGGGGGGGGGGGCGACCAGGTCTCCATGCGTAGTTGCCTGGATATAGGTGCAATTTTCGGTGGGAAATTCAAATTTTGGCAAAAAATGCGAAATTTTCGGTTACAATTCCAAAATTTGCAGTAAAGATCAAATTTTCGACAAAAAATTGCCAAAAAACCACTTTTTTGACATAAACATTGTCGAAAAATCGAAATTTTCCAGGAAAATTTGGAAAAAATTCGGGTTTGGTGCGTAGTTGCCTGGAGGAAGGGTGCGTAGTTGCGAAAATTGATTTCTGTGGCTTAAAAACGCATCTGAAGGCTTTCCAGCAGTATCTAGCAACGTTTGGGAGATTTTTATTTTGGTCCCCCCTGCGCACCCCCCATGCACATGTATGACTACTAGCTATTCGATGTTTTCAAATTGTCATCATTGAAAGCAACTAACCGTTGGGCGGACTTGGTCTCTGATGTCTCCTGGCTTGTGAAAAGGGTTTATGTAGAGGTGAGCTGGAATGGAAAGAGCGCAGCAACAGGTCGTTCATAGTTTCGTAGTCGTAGTCGCCTTCAGCGATCGGTTGTCGCACATCCATCAACTCCCGCTGTCTGCGGTGCAACGGCGCTGACACAGCAAACTTGGGTGGTTCTGGCGGAGGAGGAGCCTCAGGCGGAGGCGGCGGCAAAAAGTCCAACAACGCCGGTGCTCTGCTCACTCCTCCGCCCCGTCGGTTTGTATGGCCATTGGAGCTGCCTGAAGCAGTTACGCCTACACTTTCACTCAGCAGAAACAAGAAGCATACCGCCGGTGCCGATTCCATCCGAATGTACATAGGAAACGTCAGTGTGCGGCGGGCTGTCCGACTGCGTGCTGGTGCTTGTTTTCTCAACGGGAGCAGCCAGGCCGGGAGGAGGTGCGGGCGGCGGCCGCGACGTAGGCAGAATACCCGCTTGTCTCATCAGTTGCTCATTGTACAAGTTCTGTCGATGACCACCCATCACCAAGGTGGTGGTGGCGTAGGGACTAGGACTCTCAGCTCCGTCGCTGCCGTGTGGCGCGTAGAAGGTGCTCAGATTCTGCTGACTGCTGGTGTAGGCGTAGGGATGGTTGTTCTGGTGCTGCCGACCGAGCGTGGCGCGGAACAGTTCGGCGCTGTAGGCAGCTGCTCTGGGCGACTTGGTGTCCAGTCCGGGGTAGTCGGGCGGAGGGTCGTCCATCACGTAGCACTCGGTGCCGGCGCCGTCGTAAATGTGGGCGTCGACTGCGTGCGGTTGCTGCTGGTTGGAGAGAGTGCCGTTGAGCAGGAGATTGCGTTGTGCGCTGTTGTAGGCGGCCGGGTCGATCCAGAGAGCGTCTCGAGCAGTCAGCACCGAGCCGTCGTTGATTTTGATGAAGGGCATGCCGAGACGCGAGGCTGCTTTCTTGCCACGTCGACGCTTGTACCAACAAATCAAGAGGATGAGGGTAACAATGAGCACCCAGAGAACGCCACCTAGCACCAGAATTATCCAGGGACTCTTGAGCAATTTCAGTAGCGAAGACTGGCCTGACTTGTTCACGTCCATTGTTAAGTGCTTTTTGAGCGTTTCACGGTCTAAAACAGCATTACAGTACGTACTGCATTCTCTAGTCCGTCAACTGCAGGACATGTACTGTACTACATATACATACAGAGTTACAGCCAAACATTTCTCGTCGTGTATGGTACCTGCGATCGATAACTGGAGTCTCAAGGTTCATACAAAACGGCTATCAAAATTCACTGACTTTTCCCTGCCCAAATAGACAAATTTCCTGGTCTTCAGACAAGCTTAAAAATCCCTGACTAAAGTATGTAGGTAAATTCCTTAACTTTCAATGGAAAAGTCACAAAACCAAGGCAACAAAAGTTTCACTTATCCCTTCCCAATTCGCCTGTGCCGATGGCACCGATTGCGCCCACGAACAAAACAAATGAGTTCGTCATGAAATTTTTGTGTTCGCCAGTTTTCGACGAACCACCCCGAACACAAAACGAACACAAAAATCGACAAACCGAACACCCGACGAACACAAAAAAATGGGCGGGGCGAACACATGACGAAACGCCACCCAGAACACCCCCCGAACACAGACATGGACTAGCATTTCGGCTGATAGGCGGGGTAGAATTTTCAATTGCTGAGGGGGGTGAGGGGGTAGGAGCGCCTGAGGGGGCTGAGGGGATGGTAAGCCAGAAAGTTCCATTTTTAGGTAAAATCAAGGTTTTTGGCTTGCTTTTCGTTAAAATAAACTATTCTAAGCTCACCTAATACCCTGAGGGGGATTAACCTCTTCTGAGAAACGGTTAGAAAAAGAAAGTTTCAGCGGAACCAGAGTCAGCGAGTATTTTTACATTTTGTTTCAGTATCAAAATTTTAAATTTATGGTTCAATTTTGTCCGCATATATAGCGGTCTGTAGTCCGTTCAAAAAATAAGCCACCTGGCGGTTTTTTGCGAATAACTTTTAAGGAGGTCTTGGGCCTCATAATCAAAGTTGTAGACAAGGACGAGCTCCGGTCTAGGATGAACCCTAATCTGCGCTACGTTTACTCTGAACACTAATTTGCGCAATATAAAAATACGCTTTTCCCTTTATTGCGTTGAAAATGAGTTGACTGCATAATTCGATTCTAAAATTTTGGCGACTCTAATGATGCTTTTACGACGTGTCTAGGTCAAACCGTTACGGAGATATGGCCGCTCAAAGTTCGCGAGGTGAGTCCAGCTCTGTCGTGATTGAGCAGTCCAAAACTATTCTAAGTATCAGCAATTTAATGTTCTAGAACGTGCACAAGTACAGCATTGCTACTTCTGACATGAAAAATTTGAACATTTGTGTTTTGAGTACAAACCCGTTTTTCTCGGAACTGGATCACCTCACTTTGGGAGTCGGATTACGGTATCAGGGTGAGGTTTTCAGGGTCGAAAAGTGTTATAGTCGATTCCGGCGGTCATGAATACTCCGTTCAGGAAGTTTCAGCCAAATCCATCGATCTGCCTATATTTCCCTTTCATGTGAAATTTTCAAAAAACGCCACTTTTCGCAATTATTGCGAAATTTGACGGTTTGACCTAGAAATGTGATAAGAGCATCATTGGAGTCGCGAAAAACTCCAGAATCGAATTCTCCAGTCGACTCATTTTCATCGCAACTTGGAAAAAAGCTCATTTTCATTGTTGCACAAATTAGTTTTCAGAGTAAACGTTTCACAGATTAGGGTTCGTCTGAGGCTCAAGTCGCTCAGAAGCCTCCTAAAAAAGTTAGGTCCTCCTAAAACCGTCAGGTCGCTTATTTTCGAACGAACTATAGATCAGACGAAGGAAGAGAGATAGAGCAAAACGGACTCCAAATACGTGCTTTTTTATGAACTGAACTGGCCAAACTACTTAGAAGGAAATATTTTTCATTTCAATGTTTAGCAAGGACTTAAAACGTTCAGCAAATTGCCATGTAAAGTACAAGGCACATGAAAGCCCAACACCGCACATAATACAGTACAGCGACGCCATTCACTTGGTTGCTTCCTAATGGCCTGCAAACTGGCAACGTTGGAGCGCTTTCTCAAACAGGGACAGAAGACCAAAAAGCAAAGAAGACTGACTCATGGTGACGACGTCGAGTCCGTGGTAGACGCCCACTCCGGCGCCAGTGAAAGCAGCCACTTGGACGCGGTAGGTCATGCCGGGGACCAAATGGAACAAAGTGACGCTGGCAGCTCGTTCGTTGGTAGTGATATTGCGGTGGTATTTGGTATCGTTGCCCAATACCACTATTTGGTACCCTTTCAGAAGGCCGTTTATTCCCTGAGATGGAGGCGGACGCCATGAAATACGCAAAGTGGTCAGGTTCATCATACGCACGCGAACTTGACTCGGAGGCACTTGCGGCGCTGAAATCAGTACATCATAGCGAAACCACACAAGGGCCGAGAGTTAAAGACCGAATCAAGCACAAAAAGCGACGAAACTTACGAGCTTGCTCTGTGGTTCCGTCCAGACTGTTACTGGGCACACCTTCGACCGTGCGATAGTACGGAATGACGAAGAAAGTGTAAGTGGTGTAGGGCTTCAGTTTGGTCACTGCATAGCTGTTGATTGCCGGCTTAGTAACATTTATCCACGACCGCTCTCTAGCTGCTGGTCCCTGCCACTTTATGTAATAGCCATGAATTAAAGGTTCGTGTCGTTTTTGCTGCAACAATTTCAGTCGGTGGTGTTTTTTCTAGACTCGTGCCCTTTTTGCTCACTTTCCAGAACAGTTTCATGGCAGTCGAGTTGATGGTCTTCACTTCCTGCAGTTTCAGCAACTGCTCCGAGCCCAATCGTTTGCGCGCCAATTCCAAATCAAAATCGGCGGTGCGCGGTTGCGAGGCCACTGCAAAAAAGGCGAGACCGAATTGCACTCATCCATCATACAGTTTCCGTTCTTACATAGGTCGTAGAGTTCTCCTTTGGTGCGCACTATACTGGACATGGCCGACGGTTCGCCGATGCCGTGCGAGTTCTCCGCCCGCACCAGGAAAATGTAGGAATAACCAGGTCTCAGATCACGCACTGTGTACATCGGATCCCGAATGTAGTCCGGCACGTTGAACCAGGTCTACAACCATTCACTCACTTATCAGCAGTGACTACAAAAGGACCAGGATTAGCAAGAAAAATTTAAAAGCATCCTGTAAGGTATCCTCAGAGCAAAATTTACAGCTTAGTAAAGAAGTTACTGTTTTCTAATTTTATGTCTGAAAGGTGTCTGTGCGTGTGCACGTCATGAAATTGACCAACCGCCACAGCCAGCAAAAAATCCAGAAGGGGTATGTGGCTTTTCGGCGGCGGCGGGGATGGAGTGTATAAAATCGCTTTTCCAAAAAGCCGCCAAATTTCTCTCAAAAATGTTGCCGAAGTTTTCGCTGGAGGGGTCGGGGTGGCAGGAGATAGCGCCTGTCCGCGAGGGAGTAAACCCCGGCCCATGTACATACGTTAAGAATACAGTCCCTATTAAAATATTGAAACTGTCCATTTACCTGTCCCATTTCGGGGCTAAAATACTGCAATATGTATCCGGATATAGCAGATGCACCGGGCTGATTGGGCGCTTTCCAGGTCAATAGAACAGTCGTTTCAGTGGTGTTAAGCGCGCGCGGCTTGCTGGGTGCAGTGGGAAAGGTGGCAGGTTCTGACATTCGATGGAAGACCACCTCGGGATCAGTGTGAGCCTCTACAGTCAGACTGGCCGTCCAGCTCGTCTCGCCGTCAGCGTTTTTGGCTCTGCACGTGTACAAGCCGGTGTCTTTCTTGCTTAAGCTGCTAATCTTCAGTGCACCGCTGGTGTCTTGCGTCAAGCGCTCGTTCTCTGCCATATTCAGCGGCTGACTGAACTTGAGCCAAGAAATTGTAGGCGCGGTGTGACCGGCCGCTTTGCAGGGCAGAATGGCCAGGGATTTGAGCGGCAGAGTTTGATTAGCCGGTCCGTGGGTGATGATCGGTGGTGGCTGAGTCATCAGCGCTGAAATCAAATCAACACGCTTTTCAGGTCGGCAAAAAATAAGGCCATCGTGCTTACGCATCTGCAGCTGTAATCACACACTGCATGCTAATCTCACAATGACAAATGCGCAGCCAGACCAAAGATTTTCCCAAAAACAGTACATTCATAGGAACTCGAGATTCCAGTTTTTAGCTACTCCGATTTTTGCGGCAAGTAATTTCTAACCACTTTATAAAAATTGTCTGTAAAGCAGCGATTTTTAGCTGACTTGGCGTTGAAACACCTCCCTGAAATTTTGGCTTAGACCACCAAGCGGGCGAAGAAAGTAACTCACATCTGCCGACCACTTTCAAAAAAGCCTTGGCAATGTTAGAGCCAGCAGCGTTGAGAGCCGAACAGACGTAGTAACCTTGGTCTCTCAGCTGTACCCCACTGATCCTCATCGCTCCATTGGTGTCCACCTTCACTCTACCGTCCATGCTGACATGGCCGGGGAACATTAGCTCTTGATCACCTTCCTTCGACCAGAATCGGGCAGGCGGTGGATTTCCTTCAGCCTCACACGGAAACGACACGCTGCCTCCCTCTTCGATGTTCTGATCGGTCGGCTGAACGCTGAACGTAGGCGGCGCGTGCACAGTCAACCGAGCAGAGGCTTCGATCGTTCCGGCGGGGTTCTTGGCTTCGCAGGCGTACTCGCCTTCGTCAGTCGGAATCACTCTGTCGATGCGGATTCCCTTGGACTCGAGAATCTGCGCACGACCCAGCGGCATCTTGCCGTCCTTCTTGCGCCACACAATCACCGGCATCGGGTCACCGGACACTTTGCAAGTGAACACAACGTCGCTGCCTACTTCCGACGTGACGTCATCGGGTCTGCGCAGGAAGCGCGGCTTCTCGTAGACACTGAGACGGGCAGGATTGCTGAGCTTCGTGCCGACCATGTTGCTCGCCTCACACACGTAGAACCCACTGTCTGACTGCTTCACCTTGCTCACTATCAGATTGCCGCTGCTGTGCAGCGTTATCCGATCGTCGTCCGATGACCGCAGCTCACGATCGTCCTAAAGGAACGGTCTCCTATCGTATCAGTGCTGTACGGTGTTATTTGCGATTGCGCAAACCAAGCACGAATCGCACCTGCATGATTCTCTGTGACAAACTGACGTAAATCTCTGATTCAAACAAAAGATCGATCTTAACAAAAATTTCTAATTTTCTAATTTTTTCTAATTTCGGGTGCTACGGCTGTCACCTGTTTACTAGGATCAATAAACTGTTGTAAGTTAGACCAAGTTCAGTCACTAATTTTGTTTGGGAACAATTCAACACGGTGAAAACTTCTGAAATATACAGAAGATTCATTTTACTTTTCGGTTTGCCCACTCACAATGTTACGACAACTGACCTTCTTCCACGTAACCAGAGGTTCGGGAAAGCCTCTTGGAGGCGAGCACTCGAGAATAGCCTGTTGTCCCACCACCGCTTGCACATTTCGTGGTCGAACTCGAAAGTCGTCACGTAACATAGCAATTCGCAAGGTAGCTTTGTTGCTCTCCACTTGGCCATATTTGTTACGGGCCATACACCAGTAAGTACCCGAGTCGGGAGCTTTGCCGCTTTTCCCTGAAAAAAAATACAAAATGATGCTGCCATCAATCGCGTGTAATGATGTGTGTCACCTGAGTGAACGCGCAGAAAAAACAGTGACCCGCTTGGTAGCAGGACTCGGTGAGAGTTGCTCTCTTCTTTCGCCGTGCTCACAGCCTCCCCGTCCTTGTACCAAATAATCTGTGGCTTCGGATTGGCTTTCGCTTTGCAATTCAGAGTAACAGGCTCTCCTTTGGGGATGATTGTGTCCAGCGGGTGTTCCACAATTTCAGGCTTCCCTTCGACCGCTTCTAAAAAAAAGTCTAAATTGTTTTGGTAGTGACGCTATTGTATGCGCATTTGGCAATGGCTTGTGGTCCGCTGGGACGGAAGGAAGGAAGCGAATGAGTGGGGCGTTTTTGTAGAGGTCCAAACGGCCACTGTGTGTGTGTGTTTAAGAACTGCTCTTGTGCAAGTGCCAAACAGAACTCCACTTTACGACCAACTTTACGAGCAGTCACGCACAACGTCTTGCCTTCTGCACGGAATTACGGCTCGGGCCCCCATGCAAAGCAACCATAAAACAGGCAATGATTTATGGGCGTGCTAAAAAATGTTTTTCTTTCCCATGAGAACGCAACAGCTGAGAACAACAAAGGCCGGACAGAGTCGCCATCGTGTCTGCCGACCGAACCAACTCTGCTACAAAAGAAGTCCTACATATGACGACAAAGAGCAGATCAGCAACAGAAGCGGTGCGCGGCTGGCGAGCTCTCGTTAGCGTCAATTAGCAATTTGCGGCCAATTAATCATGCTCCACTGAACACACACCCTGCCCATCTTCTGGTCAGCACAGACACCTGTTCGCTGCTTAGAAATTCGATAACTGAATGCAGAAATCATTAGCTGTCTGTCTGTCTGTCGATCAATTATGGCATTTGGCCACGGAACAGTGCCTGTCACGCCACTGTGTCAAGCCTCAAAGCACATCTGGTTTTCCAAAATCGGTCCCATTGTCCAAGGCGAAAATTACCGCGGCGGCCGGAGGGCTTTTATCTGAGGCCGACAGCAAACTGGTAGTTAGTAAGTCAGCACACAACAGAGAAAGCCGTGCAAGCTACCCTAAGTACCATGTTTACGGCGTCGGTGGTGTTTTTTAGAGCGCTCTAAAGCGTCCACCCCTTATTCCAAACACGGCCGTCGATTATTTTTAGAGCAACTGGCTTCAGCTGCGCTCGATTAGTGGAGGCGTTGATGACCGCCGCAAATTGGGTGCTGTGTCGTTAGGAGAGGATGGATTGGCAGCCGAAAAAGCGCTTGATTAGCGCCTCAAATCCGATAGAAATCAGTGCCGGCCGCGGCCACCGACGTAGCGCAAAACAAACGTGGTTCGAGAGCTACTCAAGCCAGTGCGCCGCTGTGTTGCGTAAGACACACACTCCCTGGTAAATGCATTCGCCCCGGTCCGGAACGAGTCGCCACAACAATTTGTTTGGAGCGCAACGGTCAATTTCATAGCACGCTAGCTACTACCTAGGAGAAATTGAGCCGACTGCGGCTGATATTAGCGAGTGGCGGGGGTGGATTGCGTTAAAATCAATTTCTGCCGCTGTCCACTACCTTGAAACACAATCCAATCCAGACTTCTAAACGAGTCAATCACTCATACGCGCCGCGCAGACCTAATCGCAATGCGACCGCTGTCCGACTGGCGCCACCGGTCCTGGAAGCAGCAATAATTGGTCGATAGTTCTGCTGGCCCTTCTGTCAGGGTACACGAAGTGAGGAATTAGCAGTAGCTACGCCAATACGAGCCCTAACAAATTGCTGACAGCCGGCCCGGCCAGCAAAACATCTTGTTCAAAGGCATTCGTGCGTGCACTTTTTGCCTTACAACCGTCAACACAGACACCGTCGAGTTCTTAGCCGTTTTGAAGAGATGGCTGGGAAGAAATCTGTCAAAGAGCAGTTGACAACTGAATCAACGCACTCTTAAATTAACTGGCGACGCATTTCCCACCCATCCTAATCTCATCAGTGACTTGTCAAACGTGATTCAGCGCCTTTCAATCTCAAAAACCATTTGCATAATGGCCAAATGTATACAAATAAAATTCAAGGCTTTTTTACACAATGCCGCTCGGTCGCACGGGCTGTCGCGAAGGCAGTTATTTATCGTGTCGCACCGCACAGCACCGGCCAAGCGCTAAATCTAAGCTAATTGGCGCTCGATCCGAGGGCTTTGACTCCGCCAAATTGCCACGTCAACCTGTATCGCTGTACGCGTGTGTCACGGGTAAACAGTTATTTGGCCGGAAAATCCCGACCTACACCAGCGCTATTGGTCATAACAATTTAATTTGGCAACGTCGCGTGCGGCACCCGCCCCAAACCGTATTACCAGGGCAAAATTGACTGACAGCACATTAAAGCGGACCATGCATAACGCATAAACGTTATTGCGCAGACATTTTTAATTTGCCGCGCGAGCTAATCAATCCTTCACCGTCTTTTTCGGCCTGCGTCAACTCTCATGGGGACAAAAGCCTCTGACTAAGCGCTACTTGTAGTCCTGTCAAGAGAACGGCGCAATAGAAGTGCAGAAAAAAGCAGTAGTTGGTTTGTTTAAAGCTGAAAGGGTTAAAGAAAGATTGGCAGACAGCCCCCGGTGCGCCTCTGTTTGACGCTTTGAGCGCTAGTGTATCATCTAATCTAAACGATCGCTTCCTCTGTTTTGGGCCAACTTTTATCGGGACGCGAAATCGGCCTCCAAATACAAACTCAAACTCACCGGCACTGTCGTCGGCTTGGACGGCCAACAAAAGCAGCAAAAGGAAGGTGTGGAAGTAACATTGCACTGCACTGACGCACATTCTCTGCTAACAACAATGCACGCTGTTCTGCTAAGAAAGCCAGAACTGGTCGCAAGAGTCCGTATCCAAGGCCATTCGAAGAGACGCACCAAAAATAACACCCAACAACAGGTAGTCGACCGACCAGTTTAAGCTCCACGGTGAATACAAAATAATAATCCAAAAATGGCTGCTCGCTCGCTGACGCACCAACAACACATTGGCAATCGAAGAGACCGGCAGAGGTAAAATGACGAGCACTCGAATTTACATGACGTTTGGCAGCCGACGCCAACAGCTCTGAAAAGAGTAAACAGTAGTAGACAACAAGTGATGGTCGTTGAAAGGCGGTCGGACAAGCAAAATGACTCAGTTGCGCTTGGAGGAGGCTCTACAACAGCAGCGCCAAGCCACGCAGCCGCTCAACGCCAGCGCCGCGCATAAAATGGGCGAGTCGTCTCGTCAGCAAGTGCACCTGTGACCAGGCAGGCAGGCTGGCTGGCTCAGTTGCTCGGCCGATTACCACAATAACAAAGCTCATCAAAGTTTAAACTGTGATAACTATCCGTTGCCCGCAAACAGTTCCGCCAGCTGATAGCGTCCAAACACTACATAGCGCTGACTAAGGCAACAGCCAAAACACTCGGTCACAAACTCAGTTGCCGCCGACGCGCTCAACACTGGTGGTCGGAGCGAACAGACAAACCAACAATGGAGCGACGAGAACGATCTGGTGGATAAATTGGCCAAATTGCCGCCGCTTTTCATTTTGAAACGGCGCGGCAGGGTGCAAAGGCCACAAAGAGTCTGCGGGTCGGAGCGAATGGTGTCGTCGCCGGCAGAAAGATGTGGCGATATTTCAGCTGCGAGCCGTCGATCAGCGGTAAACCGGCCGAACGAGTGAGACATCTTGGCATCTGTCCTCTGCCTGCGGCCAGCGATCGTTTTGTAGCGTTCTCATAACGACACCGCCCGGCTCACACTAAATGACAGCCGTTTTTGGCAAAAAAACCGCCTCCCCACTCTGGTGAGCGGCCATTAGAGCAGGATTAGTCGGACGACTTTCGGCACAAACCGTTCCCATCAGGCCGCAGCTGTGTGAAAGGCCACTCAAGGTTTCTGACTGTCGTCTCGCGTTCACCTCGCGCGCGCGCAACAATTTGTCAGATGCACCTCTGCAGATGCAATAAACGTTAGCAGCGGTGCTAAACGCTCGCACAACGAGCCCAATTGTCGGCATTCCTGCGCCAACGAATAGCCCACTCGGGCCCGATCGAGAGCCATATGCCAGTGTGAAATTACAGCTTCTTCTAACTCCCAACCCTCTCTAATCAGACTACTAAAAACCGTTCCTCTCTCGACAGCCAGCAGACCATGCTAGGCTCTTTTTCTCAGCCACCCACTGCACACGCAGGCAGGTAGGTAGGAAGTGGCAGACTGTAACAGTACCGGTGCCAGGACAAGTGTATCAAAGGGCATCTGGCTTGTGGCAAGTAGCCTCGGCTCCATTCATCTGCCACGGACAGATTCTGATCGATGGCACCTGAGAGCCATCGGCCCTAAAGTCCACATGCATCGCAGCAGCACGGCAACAGGAGGTGCGAGCAACAACGGTCGAGCAGCAGTAAAAGCGCCAGCAGCTAAGCATCGTTAGACGGCCCAAGGTGGTAGGAGGACGAAGCCATTGGAGCGAATTAGAATTATCGTCTGACCATCAAGTTGAGACTAAAACGGAGCGTTTATCAAATTGGACAAAAACCAGACCGACTGAGAGCACGCAACTACGGCCAAAAACCGACACCAACCAAGGTGGACAGCACGGCCCACTGATCGCAGATGCGAGAGGAGATGTTGTCAAGGCAAAGATACAGCCAGTTGGTATGGAGATCTAGGCCAGTCCTCTCTTAGCACTAGTCTTCCATGAAATTGCCATCAGTCAGGGGTCCCTGTCTACAATAGCCGCTCTGCTGACATTACGGTTAGGGGAATACCAAAAGAGCAACAAGCTAACCCCTGAGCACAATCAGAGTCCACCAGTGGAGGCGCAGTAATAATAAACAGCCCGCTGACCACTGGCCACTCGCTCACGGCTCAACGCCCGTGTGCGGTCAGTGCAATCGATTCAGCGCCAAATTGCCGGTGCCCCGCCGGACCAGCACTGATGACGGCGGCGGCGATTTAATCAGAGAAACCGACGAGCCTACTCCAAATGATTTGATTCACACATGCGTACACGCTACACCAGCGATTTGATCGGTTATCAAAAACAGATTGCTATCAGACACAACGGTGTTTCGCTTTTTGCCCGCAGGCCGACCCGGGGCGCAGGAAGTGCATTTGAAATTTCAATGAATACCTAAGCTCTGCCCGAACGGACGGCAATCAATGGGCATTGAATAGAAAGCCAAAAGACAGCTACAGCTCTAAATCGGAACGGAGCCGGCAATGGGCAGCAGTCAAGCGTGGCTGCAAAATCGGTCGTTCAATTTATGGCTGGAAGAAAAGTCGATGGCTAATCGGCCGCTCCTCACCTGGCACGGCTGAAGCTAAATTGGTAGCAACGGTTTGGTTCGGCCAGTGGCGCAAATGCAGAGGCGACTGGTGGAAAAGGACGCAATAAAACCCTGGCACTGACCCCTCACTCAATGTCAGCGGTTGTAGCCGAGACGCACAATGGACCACGGTGTTTACTGTGGGTCAGTAGCAGGGCAGGCAGACCCCTAATTGAGACGTATAGCACGGCACAGCTCACTAAGCACATAATTGGCCCCGTCATATGTGCTAAGCTGCGACAGAGCGAGCAAAAAGGAGCGGCAACGCAAAAATGGCTATTAGTTAGAGTTGCTGAAGCGACGTGTCAGCCAAACGCCGCGCTTGAAAGTTGCCCACCGCCGCTCTGCATCGATCGCGTGCAAGTAGCCTTGGAGGCTTTATCATAGCTTCTAACAAGATGCCACCTCGTAGAGCATCTCTCCGCAGGATACCCTCAGGAATACATATCATCACACCCTTTATCTTCCAGTCTTAACGCCGCCCACGGGAATGCCCCTACATCTCAAATGCAACTAAAACGCCCCCAGACACCGACTTCAAAGCCATATCGACTTACTGCTTGCGACAGTTGAAGCCTGCTCACCGTCACTCACTACTAACTACTACACTGATAAAAAGAATGACTGTGGTTAAGCAGATAGGACTAAGAGCCGACCGACCGGGACTAAGCACACAGCCCGGGCGCCAGGACTGTCGGGGTCAAAATCTATTAAGAGCCGCCCTCAGAGACAGGGACAGCTTGTTAATGGGCGCATCCCTTGACCGATAATTTTTTCCTAATTCCCCCTGTGTTCGTTAGCAGCCCCAGAGAATAATAACCCGTTTTAGCTGATTTTCATGACACATGCTACAGGCCTGACTCACCCACCCTCATTTACATAATAGAATATTGACAGAAAACGTACGCAGGTACAGAGCGATTAGATTCCGTGATGAATGTGTTCGGATGAGGCTGGAAACGATGACTGGCCAGAAATTCTACGAAAAGGACAGCAGTGCCAGAAGCTAGCTGACAGGATGCGCTCAGTCTCAGTGTCTTGGCCAGCGCTGGCAACAGCTGAAGCAAAGCAATAATAAGCTGCTTCTTTCGACCAACCTCCATGAATAACATTACACCCCAAACAACATCTGCAGGTGTGTGGCCGAATATTACGACCCTCTTACTTTCTTTTGCACAGACGGTAAGAAAAAACAGCCATCTACAGATCGCACATCTACAGATTACGCACAGTAGGTGCATTTTAACCATATTGGTTAATCAAGAAGTGTCTGATCTGATCAGTGGTTTTGCCTGGTCATATTTCGACAGAAAGAAACAATAATAAATACATATGTCAGTATGTGTTGTATTCAAATTTGGCGCTTTTTTGACGTGCAGGTTACTATTTGCATGACTGTGCGGCTACTATTTGTTATGTTGCAAGATTTAGCGGGCGTCGTTCAGATTGCCGCAGGTAGACACCTGATCTTGCTCTGGACTGGGGATCGCGTTGAAAGCAGTGATGCTTTTTCTTTGGATGTATTCGGTACAAAACCAACCACACGATATCTATAACTTGATGGTCTTTGTGTGCACTTTATTTAGATATGGTCAACCTTTCTAATAATTCGCGTTACGACTACAATAAAACAGCCGATAGCATGACTCGATATGACAATTTACGCAAAAAACCGCATTTGATTACATGAAAAATTAGAAAAACGCGATTTCGAAACGCCGGCCTGCGAAGAACTTTTATAGTCGCACTTGGTAGTATTTTTAGTTATGGGCATTACATTTGAATAATTCGCGCTACCAGAATAAATTTAAGCTAAAACGTCAATAGCATCAACGGATGCGATAAATAAACGCAAAAAACCGCACTTAATTTCATGAAGAATTAGAGAAATGCGGTTTTAAGAGTCAGTTCGTGAGAGAATCGACCCTGCTATGTGCAAGTCGAAAAATCGGCCATCGTGAAAACTTAGCCCTGGGGTCTCCGGTTTGGGGAAGTTGTACCTAACGATGACTTGCTAAACTTGACGATGCTAAACCTGAAGAGCACAGCCCTCTAGGTGCCCTGGTCCGGCAGAGCCAGCCCTCGGAAGCAGGGTGGGCAACCATCAAAATCGGACTGTCAATAGGTCATGTTTGACTGAGTGTCACTTGCGATCCAAAGCAGCTAGAACGTTGTGCTTGGTGCCAAACGAATCGTCATGACATGGGCTTTCGTTTGCCGTATAAGTAGTACTGTTTCGCTGTTTCGTACTCTAACCACGACATCGAATGTGAAAAAATCCGCAAAAAAATTTCATGGTGAAGTTCACTAAATTAGATTTTTCTCGAAAATAAAAAAAGTTACCCTCGGGAGTTTTTTATATTTTATAGCGCTGTGAATTGCGCTTCTAACGGTGTATAGAAAGTGGCAAAAACGCATGCCTCTGCATATCAAATTTCCACTCAAAGTTCAAAGATAACCAAAAATTCGCTTATTTGCTACTATTTAAGCATGTATCCCATGCCTATGTATGTATGTATGTATGTATGTATGCATGTATGTATGTATGTATGTATGTATGTATGTATGTATTTCAAACTTGCTGTCTATCATAAAGTTATACATATATTTTTGAAACCATCAATGTACTGAAAGCACGCATTGGCACTCACACTGGTCAGACATTTCACAATGGCTCGATAACGTTAAACCAAGTATTCCAGGTTAAAGCAGATCTCACATCGTAGTAATAATAGTAGATGTGGCTGTTCTTGCAAATTGTGGTCTGATAGATTGCCTCAATAAACCTAGAATGATTTAGGGTAATGAACTATGATTGAAAACCAAAGCAGTTTTTGGTAGTGATAACATACCATGCATCCCAGTCTTCATAATCATCAGATTGTTGGGTTACGAATATCTGTAACTTTCTGATTTGTCCAATGTCAAAGTCATCAAGTGTAACGGTGTGGTTTGATGATGGTAAAATATAGTACAGCAGTCCGGCGACAGCCTTCCTCAGACTCAGAACATTTCCTCTTCCTTCTGTGCCTTCTAGAGTAATGTATGCTTTACGCTGCCAAAATGATACTCCAGCCCAATGAGCTGACCCAGTCAGTATTGAAACGATATGTTGACCTGTGTAGAAATGATTGATTTGTATATAATCTGTATGTGCACATTGCATAGAACTTACATTTTGATCTGATCTTTGCCCTGGCAGTATAATCTGACATGTTATTGTAAATAAACATAGGCTGTAGCTGAGGAACTTGAACTGGTGACTTCCAAAACCATTGGTTCACTGTGAATGAATAAGTGAGATTTGGCGTTTTGATTATTGCATATTGCAGAAACAAGGCATCCATAGATGAGAAAAACTTTACAGTCACATGAACGATCTGAAGCAAAGCTCAAAGCAACAGCAGGTCAAGGCGCCCTTCTTGGAAATGTTCGGGATTCTAGTGGTTAGCACATGAACTGGAACCTAATCCTAATTATTACATTCATGTACATATGTTGCAGCTTCACTTCGATTCCAGCCAAACGAGTACCTTATGGAGCAACAAATTATGTCCTACTTTTCATGGTATCCGCCCATTTCGTCCCGACCGTTTCGTCCCCTTGCTGTTAGTCCCGGCTGTTTCGTCCCGACCGTTTCGTCCCGGCCAAGTTTTAAAGTGACCGTTTCGTCCCGGTTCACAAAGTGACACATGCACATCCAAGGCGCGAAAACCAAATCGCTCATTCTTTTAAACAGAAGCCAGTCTGTCATACGTACTCATACAGTAATAAAGCCATGCATAATAGCAGCTGTACACAATAACAATACTATTAGGTATGGCCAATGGTTTTCAAAAATTCACGCTACAGCAAAAAAATTATGCTGAAACAGTCGATAACATGACCGGATGTGATAATTTACGCAAAAAATCGCACTTGATTCCGTGAAAAATTAGAAAAATGCGATCTAAAAGCGTCCGTCTGCGAAGAACTTTTGTATGGCGCACTTGGTACCACTTTTAATTATGGGCAACAGATTTGAATAACTCGCGCTAGAAGCAAAATTTACGCTAAAACGGCAATAGCATGACCGGATGCGATTATTTACGCAAAAAACCGCACATAATTTCATGAAGAATTGGAGAAATGCGGGTTCAAAACAGCCGCGTGGATCAAATCGCGTAGATTAGTGTTTATAACTTGGTCGCCGTCCCAGCGGTGGCTGATTTTCTATGGCGCGTGTTACGAAGGTGAAACCAACTTGATTGTTTAAAATCTACTAGAAAGATGTGAATAATCGTCGCCCAGTTAAATTAATGCAAAAAAGTATGATTGCAAGTGTTGGGTACAATAAAAGCCTGAAATGGCAAAATTTTAGGGTTACAGAAACTTCAACATCGTTTGTGGGGTTAACGGCAAAGAGCAGAGAGCAAATTCTTATATCATTCGAAAGTCTAAAGTCTACTGTAAACGGAACCGATTGAACATCTTGCGCCGAATTCGTCGTTTTTTTACAATAACGAGGAACATGAAAAAAATCCACGAAAATGCCCATTTTCAGTAGTTAAGAAAGAATCAAATTTGTGGGGACCATGCCGAAGTGCGGAAAGAAAAAAAGCGGTGCAATATAGGTAACGAGTTGCGCTGGTTTTAAAGCCGGTTGAACAAAATTTGAATCAACTCTGCTTTTAGCAGAAAATGGCCATTGAAAAACGACGAATTCAGTTTTCGAGAGGAAAATGCCCTTTAACGGCCGAATTATGATTCAAAATGCATCTTATTCGATAGCTCACACTCTGTTTCATATAAATACATCACATCCCCCTATCAATAACGGAACACAAAAAAGCATTTGCGCTTGAAATTGCAAAAACGGCTTTGGACCACTTTTTGGCTGTGATTTTGTATTTTCTATTCGGCGCGGCGCGCACGTGCTTTGGCCATCCCTAATACTATGCTCTGTACGGCCGGGACAGTTGTTGTAGTAGTTTAGGCCGCAAAGCCCTATGCGCATGGTCAAAGTAATTTTATTAAAAGACAATAAACAGAACAAAATGCCCAAGACTGAGACCAAATAGATAGGGGTGGGGAGGGCCGCTAAACGGCCCCTAACACCCTACTCCGACAAAATTTACTAAAATCGGTATTACGAAGAGCGTTGTGGAAGGCTCTCGCGGAGCGCAAATTAACATAAGATCAATGTCCTTTTAATCAGATCAATGTTCTTAAGTAAATATTTATTCTAGACCTCTGAGGCATATTCTAACTTAGGACGAACAAAAGTTTTGTACAGTTTTTGTATAGTTTGATAAGAAAATCCTTGGTCTTAGTTTCAAAACATTTAATAATAAGGTTAACCAACCTAAACCCGTTTGCTGCAATTTGATCAAAATCATACCAACCGAACTAAAGCTGAATTAGTTAGTACTATACCATACCATATCGAATTCAAACTTTGAATTTGGTAGGCATATCCCTGGAGATAGCTGCATTCTCCCTGCCTACAGTGGGAAAATATCGAAATTTTTAAAACATATTACTATAACTATACATATATGTTTTTCGCCAATCAAACATATAAATAACACATATAGTTATATGTTTCTGAAAATTGAATATGCACATATTTTTAAACATAAAACATATTTTTGTAAAAGTCACTTATTCACTTATATTTTGTCATAATTTTCGAAAATTCAAACTTGAGATTCTGAATTTCCTGTTTAAAACGGTTTGCAACAATTTAGATAGCATACTCAGATTCAATAAGTTTAAGTAAAAGTCAGATTTTGGAAAAGTTTACTGTCAAACAGCAACCAAAACTCTTGAAATCATGAATTCCTATAGCAAAAATATGTACAGGGTGTGCCAAAAAAAAACAACCCAGCAGATTTTTTGCTATAGCAACCGCAAATCGCAACCGATTTGAATGAATCTTTTTTTAAATAAAAGATAAATAAATTCTTGAAAGACCGATGAATCGCTTATTAAAATAGCCTGCTTAGTTCCTGAGATATTTGCCCTCAAAGTCAAAACAGAGATTTTGGCAGTGAACAAGAGGTGATAAACACAACCCAGCAGATTTTTTACTTTTGCAACCATGAATCTTAACCGATTTGAATGAATTCTTTTTTGAATAAAAGACTGATAAATTCTTCAAAGACTGGTGCAATTTTTATTGAGATTCACTGCTTAGTTCTTGAGATATTTGCCCTCAAAGTCGAAACAGATTTTGGCAAAGAACAAGAGCGATTCCGTTGCACTTCATAATAAAGCAGATTCCTAGTGCTGGGGGTAATAACACTTTACTGTTGAAGTGAACCGAGTTTATGTGTCACCAGTAAAGCCTCCAATAGCCCTCAGCAGTAGCAGGAATCCGTTTTATTACGAAGTGCAGCGGAAAAAGAAAACTTCCCTCTTGTTCACTGCCAAAATCACAATTTTGATTTTGAGAGTGAATATCTCAGGAACTAAGCAGAGCACATTAATAAACGTTACATCAATCTTTCAAGAATTTATTTATCTTTCATTTAAAAAAGGATTCATTCAAATCGGTTGAGATTTGCGGTTGCTACAGCGAAAAATCTGCTGGGTTGTTTTTTTTGGCACACCCTGTATATGTTTCCAGCAGGGGGGGGACCCAACCACGACAAATCTTGAAATATGTGCCGGGCCACTTCCGGTGACCGACATTCAAACGGTTGCCATTCGCCCAATTCTCAAGCTATCGACAAGCGGCTTGGTGCATTGTGTAGCTGAGATAATGGGCTTTCTAACAATGTGCCTCAGTTTAGTATATCCCAATTTTTGGCGAAAATGTTTAGCGTTTTTCGCGGTTGAAAGTGATTCAAAAAATTGCTCATTATTTAAACGGTCATAACTTTTGACAATAAAGAGCTAGCCATATACTGATCACAGCACATGAAAGAGCTCGTCGAGTACAATATTGTAGATTCCATCGGAGTCCAGATTAATCGATTCTAGCCTGAGTAGTAGCGTGCCAAACATGATCATAATTTTTGGGCTCAATTTTCGCATTTGTCGTGCTTTCCAAGACCACTGGCAGCGAAGCAGTGTTCTAATTGAGTCGTGAGGCCCATCAATCGAAGCGTCTTGGTGCTCTGAGTTCAAAAAGCATACTCAAACCTAAATTGGAGGCTTCGTATCTATGTTACTGACCCAAGTTATAAACGACTATTTCATACCCGTATAGAGCCTAATGTTTGCAGCCATTTTTTCACAAATAGAACATCGAAATTCCAAATTCTGAACGAACATTCTGATGTAGAACGGCGAGACGAATCGATTGGTGTGAGAAACGTCTTTCTACGACCACGTTTTCCTGGTGGACAGTTGACATGAATGAATGTCACTCTGATTTTCGCTACAAAAATGGCCTGTTTTATAGGGAATTCATGGTCTTGCTCATCATCTGGTGATCCCAGATGGATCGCTGAGCTACCAATCGATGCACAACGGTCCGTTAAACTCGAAAATCGCGGCTGCATCGCTCTTTTAACCATTGCCATCACTGTACAAGTGGAAATATAGGAGTGGTCGGATTTTCACCTTTGTCTTCTCACATTCTGAGTTAATTTTCGACGAAATAACGGTCGAAAATTAAACTTCTGAACGAACATTCTGATGCAGAACGGCGAGACGAATCGATTGGTGTGAGAAACGTCTTTCTACGACCACGTTTTCCCGGTGGACAGTAGACATGAATGAATGTCGCTCTGATTTACGCTACAAAAATGGCCTGTTTAGTAGGGAATTCATGGTCTTGCTCATCATCTGGTGATCCCAGATTGATCGCTGAGCTACCAATCGATGCACAACGGTCTGTTGAACTCGAAAATCGCGGCTGCATCGCTCTTTTAACCATTGCCATCACTGTACAAGTGGAAATATAGGAGTGGTCAGATTTTCACCTTTGTCTATTCACATTCTGAGTTAATTCTGGACGAAATAACAGTCGAAAATTAAAATTCTGAACCAACATTCTAATGCAGAACGGCTAGACGAATCGATTGCTATGCAAAACATCCTTCCACGACCACGTTTTCCTGGTGAACAGTGGAGATTTTTGCGCGAGATCCCGATTTTAACTTGGAAACTCCTGTTCTTAATGGAATTTCAGCTATAGCACTGCCACGCGAGACACGAGATGCAAACTATTAGTTTAGTGGAAAGGAAACCAATCGATGTGCAATGGTCAACTGAGTTCGAAAATTTCAGTGCATTGCTGTTTGGTCTATATGTCATGCATCCATTGAAAATTTTATTATTTTACATATATTTGCTTTCATAACTGTACAGACAAGGACTACAAAAGTAACAGGTTATATTAGGTATCGAGATAGCTTATAAACCTTGAAGTTCTTGGTGAAACTTGTCAACTTGCTCTTGTAACTTGTCTAGCGCTTTTCTTTGCAGCATAGTCAAGACACGATTCCAGCTCCACGATTGGTTTGAACTGCTCCGCTAGCTGACTTGCAACCTTGCATAAAGATGTGGCGTTTCCTTCCTGGATTTTGTCCATAAACGTGTTATAGGAACGCTTTTCCTTTGCACACTGCACAAAGTTGGTAAGGTATGTTGAGAGATTTTGAGCAAAAGATGGATCCAGATGCACAGCAAATACAGTTGTGCCAACCAGTGTCCAGCTGATATACAAGCAGGAGGAAGAATCGAATGCCTCCATTTCAGCTGTGAGCAGCACATAGTGCTGCCATGGCAGTCTGTGTGCTGGTTTTACTTTTCCATTACCTGCTAGGAATGGGCACTTGATGCTCTTACTGGAATGCTTTCCTTATTTGATTTATCATCGTGACTTGAACCCTTGCACACACACACACACACACACACACACACACACACACACACACACACACACACACACACACACACACACACACACACACACACACACACACACACACACACACACACACACACACACACACACACACACACACACACACACACACACACACACACACACACACACACACACACACACACACACACACACACACACACACACACACACACAACACACACAACACACACACACACACACACACACACGATCGGTACCACTAAGCTAATAAGTTGCATCATAGAAAACAGGAGTTTCCAAGTTAAAATCGGGATCTCGCGCAAAAATCTCCACTGTTCACCAGGAAAATGTGGTCGTGGAAGGATGTTGCCGTTCTGCATTAGAATGTTGGTTCAGAATTTTAATTTTCGACTGTTATTTCGTCCAGAATTAACTCAGAATGTGAGAAGACAAAGGTGAAAATCTGACCACTCCTATATTTCCACTTGTACAGTGATGGCAATGGTTAAAAGAGCGATGCAGCCGCGATTTTCGAGTTCAACAGACCGTTGTGCATCGATTGGTAGCTCAGCGATCAATCTGGGATCACCAGATGATGAGCAAGACCATGAATTCCCTACTAAACAGGCCATTTTTGTAGCGTAAATCAGAGCGACATTCATTCATGTCTACTGTCCACCGGGAAAACGTGGTCGTAGAAAGACGTTTCTCACACCAATCGATTCGTCTCGCCGTTCTGCATCAGAATGTTCGTTCAGAATTTGGAATTTCGATGTTCTATTTGTGAAAAAATGGCTGCAAACATTAGGCTCTATACAGGTATGAAATAGTCGTTTATAACTTGGGTCAGTAACATAGATACGAAGCCTCCAATTTAGGTTTGAGTATGCTTTTTGAACTCAGAGCACCAAGACGCTTCGATTGATGGGCCTCACGACTCAATTAGAACACTGCTTCGCTGCCAGTGGTCTTGGAAAGCACGACAAATGCGAAAATTGAGCCCAAAAATTATGATCATGTTTGGCACGCTACTACTCAGGCTAGAATCGATTAATCTGGACTCCGATGGCATCTACAATATTGTACTCGACGAACTCTTTCATGTGCTGTGATCAGTATATGGCTAGCTCTTTATTGTCAAAAGTTATGACCGTTTAAATAATGAGCAATTTTTTGAATCACTTTCAACCGCGAAAAACGCTAACATTTTCGCCAAAAATTGGGCTATACTAAACTGGGGCACATTGTTAGAAAGCCCATTATCTCAGCTACACAATGCACCAAGCCGCTTGTCGATAGCTTGAGAATTGGGCGAATGGCAACCGTTTGAATGTCGGTCACCGGAAGTGGCCCGGCACATACAATGTATTTCAAGATTTGTCGTGGTTGGGTCCCCCCCCTGGTTTCCAGAAACATATTGGCCTCAAAACATATAAATACAAAACATATTTGACATGCAAACATATTCAGAAACATGAACATATATGTTTTCCCAAAAACAAACATATTTATGTTTTAAAACATATACATAAAACATATACTGTACGTTTCCCACAGTATCCCTGCCCAATGATGGTCGCGCGTTCATCCACTCGGCGGGGCAAGTTTCTTGCCGCAAAGAGTTGGTCGTCGGCACAAAGTCCAACCCAGCCCACTGAAAGCCACTGTGTTCCTGGCATTTGACCGCTTTGTGAGTTGTGGCTCATTTGGCATTTGATTTTGCCGCCGCCTTTGCAATATACTGTAGTTAGCAGCGGGACGAAACGGTCACGCTTAAAAATTGGCCGGGACTAAACGGTTGGGACGAAACAGCCGGGACGAACAGCAAGGGGACGAAACGGTCGGGACGAAACGTCCTACAACCACTTTTCATGCAAAGCACGCAGTGATGGCACGGCTACCAGGCCAAGAGGACCTGCACAAAAGCGACAGCGTACTCAGAGTAATAGGGATGCAGCAAATTTTCTTCATTGTCTTGTGTTATCTTTTAGTTCCTGAAAATGAAGATGAGCAACTTGACATTGAACAGCCCCAAGATACTGATGAGTACATTTACATCCGCCGTGATGCTTACATAAATGATCACAACCATGTCAATGTTGAAGACGAATTGTGGCGCAACAGAAATGGGTGATCTGATAAGTGATCCTTGACTGATACATAGTTCAGTGGTGCATCCAGGGGGTGTAGGGTGGGTACACCCACCTTTGCGGCGGAGGTAGGAAGGAAAATTGACTAAAAATCAGAGAAATGAAGGAATTATGTACTCAAACTATCTAACCATGATCTAAAACTGTCTATTTTATGATCAGAACATCTTTTAAAAGCCATTTTAGAAGGCTAATTTCTCAAAATTTTCTCGCCCTTGTTGGGCAGGGGCCCAACCAGGCAACTTCAAAAATTTACAACCCCCCTTTAGCAAAATCCTGGATACGCCATTGATGTAGCTTAGTTTGGTCATTTCTCACTATGAAATTCATTATCAGTTTCTAATGAATCAACTTCCTACTAAGCATAATTATACATACATACATACATACATACATACTGAAAGAGTTTATCAACTAGTTGACACTCGCACACAACACACACAACACACGTGCACACAAACGCAACCACTCGATAACTTGACGATACAAAACACTCTCACAAACACAATCGCTTCATCACTCCCCATCCGGATGTCGACTGGGCCTCAACTGTGCCTGACAGCCGGGGAAACTATCTGAATCGATATGCTCTGCCTCTGCTGATTCGGAGTCTCCAATAAGCTGCTCTGTACCGACACCGTGCTGCTGACTCCATCTTTTGCGCGCCACGTTTCGGCCTTTCTGCGCCTTTGCCTTCAACTGCTGACATGTCATCGGTGTAACGGAATTCCATCTCTTGTGAAGCGAATTCAAATGAACTGTGATTCTTCTCCTCCTCCGTCCTCGTCTTCTCACTCTCTTTCCTCTTCTCCTCTCAACTCTCCTTCTCTTCTTCCTCCTTTTCTTCATCCTTCTTCCTCTCTTCATCTTCCATCTTCTTCTCATCACCTTACTCCTCAGCACTCTCTTCCTCTTCATCACTCTCTTCACTCCATTTCTTCTCTTCGACCTCTTTCTCCTTCTTTCTCTTAACATCTTTGCCTTGTCGCCTCTGCCTCCATCTTCTTCCTCCTCTTCTCTCTTCCTTCTCACTATCCTCTTCAAACAAAAACCAGAGCTAATATCTTCACAAGGTGCTTGCTGCACAACATCAATGGGAACAGACCCAGAACGGCTTTCCGCCAAACAAAGAGACTCTGGAACTCCATCAACTAACTGCGCATCATCTTTCTCAACTTCTTTCGGCACATCTGCCTTCTGCTCCTCCATACACGGACGAAGATTAGGGGCTTGAGACGTCTTCACTGGGGACTTGCGAGGCTGGGTTAGGGACTTGGTAAGCGCAAGGAGAAAACGATTGTTGAGGATGCGTTGTTCTTGTTGAAAGCGGTCGAATTGTTCTTGTTGTTGTTGTAGTTGTTGCTGAAGCTGAAGGCGTTCTTGTTGGTGATGATGTAGTAGCTCTTGACGTTCTCGTTGATGGTCTTCTTGTAGCTGACGCTTTAGAAGCTCTAGATTGTGTTGACGGCGGTCTTGAGAGAGTTGTAGTAGACTAGAGTAGACCGACATAGTAGCGAAGTAGCAGGAAACAAAGTGAGCGTCAGTGGGGCACGGCTGTGCCTGACGATCACAACCAAGGAACACGAACGTGAGAGTTGAAAACAGGAAAACAGAAGAAGCGTTGTAGTAGAACCAAATGAAGGTGGGCTCGATGGGTACTCGGCACCAATGAAAGAGTTTATCAACTAGTTGACACTCGCACACAACACACACAACACACGTGCACACAAACGCAACCACTCGATAACTTGACGATACAAAACACTCTCACAAACACAATCGCTTCAATACATACATACATACATACATACATACATACATACATACATACATACATACATACATACATACATACATACATACATACATACATACATACATACATACATACATACATACATACATACATACATACATACATAGGCATGGGATACATGCTTAAATAGTGGCAAATAAGCGAATTTTTGGTTATCTTTGAACTTTGAGTGGAAATTTGATATGCAGAGGCATGCGTTTTTGCCACTTTCTATACACCGTTAGAAGCGCAATTCACAGCGCTATAAAATATAAAAAACTGCCGAGGGTAACTTTTAAACTTTTATTTTCGAGAAAAATCTAATTTAGTGAACTCCACCATGAAATTTTTTTGCGGATTTTTTCACATTCGATGTCGTGGTTAGAGTACGAAACAGCGAAACAGTACTACTTATACGGCAAACGAAAGCCCATGTCATGACGATTCGTTTGGCACCAAGCACAACGTTCTAGCTGCTTTGGATCGCAAGTGACACTCAGTCAAACATGACCTATTGACAGTCCGATTTTGATGGTTGCCCACCCTGCTTCCGAGGGCTGGCTCTGCCGGACCAGGGAACCTAGAGGGCTGTGCTCTTCAGGTTTAGCACAAGTCATCGTTAGGTACAACTTCCCCAAACTGGAGGTCCCAGGCCTGAGTTCGATTTTTCGACTTGCACATAGCTGTGAAGAACAACGGTCGATTCTCTCGCGAACTGACTCTTAAGATGCATTTTGCGAGAAAGTCAGCTTTGAGGGGGCAAGCAGGGCCATCTCACGGATCTGGCTGATATTTATATCTATTAAAATAGAGCACAGTCGAAGACCAACGGTGCATGCCCGGCCACCAGCAACCCCCTAGAACCGGAGCTACACCCCCTCAAAGTTGGGTCGGCAGCAATTTTCGGGCTCATTTTAATAGCTCTGACACCCACCATTCAAACGATCACCCTTCATTCGTTTCTTAAGCTAGGATCCCCACTCGCATATGGTTTTGTAGCTGGCCCAATGGCCTTTCATTTTCTGGTACTCCCGTTTCCAGATCGTAGCTGGTTACCGAGATATTCGCCGAAAACTGAGAAATTTCCACAAAATGCCACTCCGTTTTTTTTCGAAAAATCTTCATAACTTTTTGTGCAAAGGCCCTGCCAAGCTAATGTTTTAACAAAAGTTAGGCATGAGTTGGCCAAACAAAATGAGCGCCCCAAAGTGTGCGGTTAGGGGGGGAGGGGGGGTGTTTTGGCCTCTCAAAGGTGTTCGAAAAAAATTTTTTCCTGCAAAGCTTAGTTGTTAGCATACTGTTATATGCAGTTTTGTGTGCTGAGTTCGAAAATGCATTCAGTTTAGCTAGATTCGCTCTGGATCGGGAGAAATTGGCGTCCAAAGTTGAGACCAACCCTTTTTCTTGACTGGAACTACTCGCTAGTATAACCGTTAACCGCGGCGCAATGCAGTTTTTCTTATGTAATTTTTGCTGCTGATTCCGAAAATAACTTTATTTTTGCTCTACGTTGCCTACTTTTGAAGATATCGGCATTTTTATGATTTGGGAACAAAACGGCTGCACTTGCTATAACATGCTCGTTTGAAAGGTGACTCAATTCAGTCGCATCTAGGGTACAGAGCCATAAAAATATATATCACCTAATGCAGTTTTTGCCGCTGATTACGAAAATGACATCTGTTTTTCAATCTGACTGCTCCTGAGCTACTTATGTAACTTTTATGCCGTGGTACTCAGACAATAAGTTATCTGTCAAATCTGGACGTAATATGGTATCTATCTGGTGCAGTTTTCTCCGCTGATTCAGAATATTATCATATTTTTGCGCTACGGCCACTCTGTCGCAAGTTATGGACCTCGAAAGTTTCATTAAGAAACATGCCGTGAGAAGCTGTAATCCTAAAATAAATGTTCAGCATTCGTGCATTTCTGAAATGAACCTTTTGTCAGTCAATAGTGTACCCGACCTATTTTGACCCGCTGAGTTCAAAAATGGCGTTTGTTTTAATCTATAGTTACTCGTTTTGGAGATGCATGAATATTAATGCAAATTTTGTTTGATCAGTAATATCTCAAAATTGAACAGCAGTAGAGAAAAACAAACGCCATTTTTGAACTCAGCGGGTCAAAATAGGTCGGGTACACTATTGATTGACAAAAGGTTCAGTTCAGAAATGCATGAATACTGAGCATTTATTTTAGGGTTATGGCTTCTCATGGCATGTTTCTTAATGAAACTTTGGAGGTCCATAACTTGCGACAGAGTGGCCGTAGCGCAAAAATATGATAATATTCTGAATCAGCGGAGAAAACTGCACCAGATAGATACCATATTATGTCCAGATCGAAGACCAACGGTGCATGCCCGGCCACCAGCAACCCCCTAGAACCGGAGCTACACCCCCTCAAAGTTGGGTCGGCAGCAATTTTCGGGCTCATTTTAATAGCTCTGACACCCTCCATTCAAACGATCACCCTTCATTCGTTTCTTAAGCTAGGATCCCGACTCGCATATGGTTTTGTAGCTGGTCCAATGGCCTTTCATTTTCTGGTACTTCCGTTTCCTTAACTCCCGCCAAACTTAAACAGATAACTTATTGTCTGAGTACCAGGGCATAAAAGTTACATAAGTAGCTCAGGAGCAGTCAGATTGAAAAACAGATGTAATTTTCGCAATCAGCGGGAAAAACTGCATTAGGTGATATAAATTTTTATGGCTCTGTACCCTAGATGCGACTGAATTGAGTCACCTTTCAAACGAGCATGTTATAGCAAGTGCAGCCGTTTTGTTCCCAAATCATAAAAATGCCGATATCTTCAAAAGTGGGCAACGTAGAGCAAAAATAAAGTTATTTTCCGAATCAGCAGCAAAAACTACGTAAGAAAAACTGCATTGCACCGCGGTTAATGGTCATACTGGCGAGTAGTGCCAGTCAAGAAAACGGGTTGGTCTCAACTTTGGACGCCAATTTCTCCCGATCCAGAGCTAATCTAGCTAAACTGAATGCATTTTCGAACTCAGCACACAAAACTGCATATAACAGTATGCTAACAACTAAGCTTTGCAGAAAAAAATTTTTTTCGAACACCTTTGAGAGGCCAAAACACCCCCCTCCCCCCTAACCGCACACTTTGGGGCGCTCATTTTGTTTGGCCAACACATGCCTAACTTTTGTTAAAACATTAGCTTGGCAGGGCCTTTGCACAAAAAGTTATAAAGATTTTTCGAAAAAAAACGGGGTGGCATTTTGTGGAAATTTCGCAGTTTTCGGCGAATATCTCGGTAACCAGCTACGATCTGGAAACGGGAGTACCAGAAAATGAAAGGCCATTGGACCAGCTACAAAACCATATGCGAGTCGGGATCCTAGCTTAAGAAACGAATGAAGGGTGATCGTTTGAATGGAGGGTGTCAGACCTATTAAAATGAGCCCGAAAATTGCTACCGACCCAACTTTGAGGGGGTGTAGCTCCGGTTCTAGGGGGTTGCTGGTGGCCGGGCATGCACCGTTGGTCTTCGACTGTGCTCTATTTTAATAGATATAAATATCAGCCAGATCCGTGAGATGGCCCTGCTTGCCCCCTCTCTTCGGCACCAAAGCTGACTTTCTCGCAAAATGCATCTTAGAGTCGATGTCTGAATCACGCAACCCTCCCTATGCACAAAAATAGGTCGACCTCTCCGATTTTGCTCAAAATTTGCATAAATGATGTACCTTAGGGGAAACCAACGTGTACCAACTATCAGCCCCCAACTCCGCCTAATATGCAAATTACGAGGGGTCAAAGGTCAAATTTGGGGTACCTTATTCGATTGAGCATAACTATGCCAATTTTCAACGCACAGTGTCCGGGTTTCTTTTAAACGATAGAGCTTGCTCTTGGCTTTCCAACGGGCTACACTGCGCATTTCTACATGGCTTCGTTCGGTAGTTATAACGATTTCTTTTCTTTTTTTTGATGACCCAAAAATCGCTTTTTTGCCCACTGCAAAAAAAATTGCCTCCTCCCCCCCTTTTTTATTTCTTTATTTGATAGCCCTTGATCAGAGCTTTAATTTGATGTAAAATATGAGCGATTTCACTGGGGCATTTTGGAGAAACTTGCATTTGAATGTTGCTACCCAAGCTGACTGCTGCGAAATTTCTACTGTAAGAACTGCCCGGAAGTGTGTTAGTTTGCATCCCAGTAAGTTCAGGATTCTTTTATCAGAAGCGACAGGTTGACACGTATCCCAACTCTAAACTTTTGAGTTTACATTAGCCGTGGCATAACAGTATTGTGGTGCAGCATAAGTTGCTTCAGTCATTCGATATGTTCCTTCAAGTTTGCCAGCATTTCATCATCCTCAGGAGTGACAATGTTTTCATCATCCAGGTAATCATGCCGAGGTGCAAACAGGTTTTCTGATGTGTCTTCTGGCTTGTCAACGTTGTGCTGCTCAACTGCACCCTTCCTTAGCTTCTGTGACATTCTTGAGAAGTATGCAAGAATTTGTTGCTCTGTCAAATATTCATGCACATTGAAGAGAAGAGCGCCCCCTGAAGTATTTTGTTGAACATTTGTTCAAATGAACGAAGTGACATGGTGCATATAATGCAGCACATGTTTTTGTTATAGTAATAGGTGAATACTACCTCTACGGGTTTTTCTCATGTCGCTGGCCACCTGCGCTGCGTTCAATTTTGCCTACTGCTGTTGTCACTACTGTTCCAATATCCAGTAGAACCCGAGAAACCCAGAAAAACTGTAAGTTTTGATAAATATTTACGTGAACCTGAATGAACTTTGCTTAAACATATGTACATGATGAAAGATATTTGTACTACATAACACACAACTGGTCTAACCCTTTTGTCATTGTTGTTTCGTGTTAGTAAAGCGCTCACTCTTCATTTGGTGCCGAGACCATTGTTTTGTTGTGTTGTGCACCCACAGTCTACGACCTCTGCTACTACTACCGTTCTCCGACTCCTACCACTACCACTACCACTACCACTACCACTACCACTACCACTACCACTACCACTACCACTACCACTACCACTACCACTACCACTACCACTACCACTACCACTACCACTACCACTACCACTACCACTACCACTACCACTACCACTACCACTACCACTACCACTACCACTACCACTACCACTACCACTACCACTACCAACCACCACTACCACTACCACTACCACTACCACTACCACTACCAACCACCACTACCACTACCACTACCACTACCACTACCACTACCACTACCACTACCACTACCACTACCACTACCACTACCACTACCACTACCACTACCACTACCACTACCACTACCACTACCACTACCACTACCACTACCACTACCACTACCACTACCACTACCACTACCACTACCACTACCACTACTACCGTCTACGACCACTTCCACTACCACAAGCCCACCATCTACCAAGCCCACCGTCTTCCGCCTACCTTCCACAGCCGCTCAAGCCTACTTCAGCAAGTTTTCTACAAGCCTCGGTCCAAGTCACTCTCATCTCCAATCTCAAGTTCCTCGTTTCCATGATCATCAGGCGCAGACGTAGCCCCCATTGATGCTCACATGTCGACACCTACTTTTCATGATCAACTCCGACTTCTACGAGAACAAAACCAGCGTGATCTCGAGCAACAGCAGCGATGGTGGCAGCAACGGCAGATCGAACAACAACGGCGTCACCAGGAGTGGCAGATCGAACAACAGCGTCGTGACCAAGAGTGGCAGATCGAACAGCAGCGTAATGACCAACAGCGGCAAATCGAACAACAAGCGGCGTGATGACCACTTCAACCATCTGCTTGCTCAGTGCCTGGCTCAATCCCGAAAGGCTCCTGTGAGAAAGGAAGCAGCTTCGTGTTTAGTGTCTAACGAGCCGATTTGGACACCCGAAGTGCCAGAACACTGTATTGTATTATACAATACAGTGTTCTGGCACTTCGGGTGTCCAAATCGGCTCGTTAGACACTCCCTTCACTGGGTTTATGGTCGATCCTCTGTTCAGTGGGCGTCCCCGTTCAGCTAAAGCGGTTTTTTCGTGCACAGACACTCCCAAGGATGATCAAGTAGTAGTAAAGAGAGTCGATGAGAAGAAAGCGGTGAAGGAAGAAGTAAAGGATGAAGCACAGTTAGTTGATGGAGCTCCAGATGTTCTTTGTTTGGCGGAAAGCCGTTCTCAGTTTGTTCCCATTGATGTTGTGCGGCAAGCACCTTGTGAAGTTATCAGTTCTGGTTTTCGTTTGGAGAGGAGAAGAAAGAAGTTTGGAAGAGGAAAGATGTTTAGAGGAGGAAGGAAAAAGAGGATGATGAGAAGCAAGGTGTTGAGAAGAAAAGGGATGAAGAGGAGAAAGAGGATGATGAGGGTTAAGAGAAGGAGGAGAAAGAGGAAGGAGAAAGAGGATGAAAAGAGGTCAGAGGACGAGAAGATTGGCAATTCACTTGAGTTCGCTGCCCAGGAGTGACAAGTCTGTTTCACCGTTCACAAGTCTCCAGATCAAAGCAAAGGCGCGGAAAGGCCGAAACGTGGCGCATAACCGTTCGAGTCAGCACAGTGTCAGTGCAGGGCAGGTTTCCGGAGATACCGAGCCAACAGAGGCCGAGCAGTTCCCCATTTCATTTCCCCGATTGTCAGGCACAGCGGCGGCCCAGTTGACACTCGTGAGGGGGAGTGATGAAAGATATTTGTACTACATAACACACAACTGGTCTAACCCTTTTGTCATTGTTGTTTCGTGTTAGTAAAGCGCTCACTCTTCAATACATAGGTGAATACAATTTCGGCATCAAGACAGCACCCTGTAAAAACTGTGTCTATACTGGAAGCTTACAGTTCCAAATTCTGCTGTCTGGAAATGTGGATTCCAGCACTCGGACAATTAGCTTCAATGTCAGCATGTCAAAACAACACAGACTTGATTGGGCAGATCCTGTTAAAGCTGTGTGTCTCGAAGAAGTACTACAGCAATATACACGTTTATTTTTCTGCATCACACTTTTTTGCATAAGAGTTATTTATCATTTAAGCCGATTAGCTTATGGTTTCTCCACCAAAAAACACAATCGGAATGGATGCTGGAAGAAGTATGGATTGAAATTAACCCTGGACCTAGTAAGTATTCAAGTTTGGTTCATTCTATTGCTTACAAACGGCATACTACATATGAGCAAGACCAATGGGATGAGTAGAGATTCCGTTTTTGCCTTTTGAACATGAAAAATCTTTCAGGTCTCAAGTTCATTCTGAGTGAATGGTTCAGTGGTATCAAAACTCAGTGGAAGAACAGTGACTCGGGTGTTGTTCAGAAAGATAGCGAAAAACTAGGTCAGTCTTATTTAGGAATCAGGTTCTTTTGTCAAAGTTCAGTACTGAGTTTAATTTACACAGAAATACTTCAGGTGTGTACGTATTATTTATCAAAACAGTCAATATCAACGGTGCTGGTGTTCTTACCACCACATCTCCAATCACTGTGTCGTTTCGCGGCACTGAAGGGCGCACAAGAACAATGAATTTACCATTTGTGTTTAGCCAGCTTAGTGACGTGTCTGCGTCAACTTTGAAGTATAGTCAGAGTAACAGAAGTTGTTGTCATGTATACTGTTTGATGTTTCTTTAGATTTGAAAGGAATGCTGTCCACACATTTCCGCTTTTCAGACTTCGCAAGGTTGGGTCAGTGACCCACCTTCTTCTATCAGTACATTCAACTGAAGATACCTGGTGATAAATTCGTTACAACTGCCTTAAAAAGATACGATGTGTAAAATGCACTTTCAGGGCAGTACAACAGATAAAATTCTTCGTTTGGAACCGGTATTCACAGGAGAAAGCAGCTATTGAAAGTCATCAATATTACGAATTCATTGATGGTCCTCCAGTCTGGATTGGTCAGAATGAGCATCCATGGAAGCTGTTTACACCAACAAAAAGAAGAAATGTTGATGATTGGGATTTGAACAATGACCCAGATTACTCAACTCCGAGCCTATGCTGTTGAGATGGCAAAAAGGATCCTCAACATTCTTGGAACAGTTTTGATACAAAGTCATACTGTATGTATCTCAACCTCAATTAATCAAGTGATAGCTCGAGAAACGCTCTATACAGTAAAAGAATCCTGAACTTACTGGGATGCAAACTAACACACTTCCGGGCAGTTCTTACAGTAGAAATTTCGCAGCAGTCAGCTTGGGTAGCAACATTCAAATGCAAGTTTCTCCAAAATGCCCCAGTGAAATCGCTCATATTTTACATCAAATTAAAGCTCTGATCAAGGGCTATCAAATAAAGAAATAAAAAAGGGGGGTAGGAGGCAATTTTTTTTGCAGTGGGCAAAAAAGCGATTTTTGGGTCATCAAAAAAAAGAAAAGAAATCGTTATAACTACCGAACGAAGCCATGTAGAAATGCGCAGTGTAGCCCGTTGGAAAGCCAAGAGCAAGCTCTATCGTTTAAAAGAAACCCGGACACTGTGCGTTGAAAATTGGCATAGTTATGCTCAATCGAATAAGGTACCCCAAATTTGACCTTTGACCCCTCGTAATTTGCATATTAGGCGGAGTTGGGGGCTGATAGTTGGTACACGTTGGTTTCCCCTAAGGTACATCATTTATGCAAATTTTGAGCAAAATCGGAGAGGTCGACCTATTTTTGTGCATAGGGAGGGTTGCGTGATTCAGACATCGACTCTAAGATGCATTTTGCGAGAAAGTCAGCTTTGGTGCCGAAGAGAGGGGGCAAGCAGGGCCATCTCACGGATCTGGCTGATATTTATATCTATTAAAATAGAGCACAGTCGAAGACCAACGGTGCATGCCCGGCCACCAGCAACCCCCTAGAACCGGAGCTACACCCCCTCAAAGTTGGGTCGGTAGCAATTTTCGGGCTCATTTTAATAGCTCTGACACCCTCCATTCAAACGATCACCCTTCATTCGTTTCTTAAGCTAGGATCCCCACTCGCATATGGTTTTGTAGCTGGCCCAATGGCCTTTCATTTTCTGGTACTCCCGTTTCCAGATCGTAGCTGGTTACCGAGATATTCGCCGAAAACTGCGAAATTTCCACAAAATGCCACCCCGTTTTTTTTCGAAAAATCTTTATAACTTTTTGTGCAAAGGCCCTGCCAAGCTAATGTTTTAACAAAAGTTAGGCATGTGTTGGCCAAACAAAATGAGTGAGCATAATCGGAGAGGTCGACCTATTTTTGTGCATAGGGAGTTCACTACAGGGTTGCCGGACTCAGACACCCACTCTTAATACAGCCGTGTGCGTGAACCGCGCAATTTAGTGTTTAGAATTTGGTCACACGTTCGAACGCTGGCTGATTTTGTATGGCGCGAGTTAGGAAGATACATACAATCCATTTCATTGTTCAAAATCTACTAAAAAGATTCGCATATTTGTAGCACAGCTAAATTAATGCGAAAAGTACGTACAGGGTGTCCTAAAAAGAATGACAACATTTCTTTTTGCAGTTATTTTCGCCAATTTTGACCAAATTGTCTGAAATTTGAAACGTACAATGTAAGTGCCAAATTAGTGGGAATTTTATGTGTTAAAGTTTATTGACCCAATCCTGAGAAATTCAACAATATTTGAAATTGAAAATTTTCAATTAAATGTAGAAACACCATCAAAAACGGGAACTTTTCAACATTAGACGCGTAATTCAGTCTGTCACCCCAAACATGCTCGGAAATGTTTATGATGCTTATGTGAAACGGTTGCAGCAGTGTATTGACTCAAACGGAGGTCATCTGGATGGTATTCTTTATTTCTTAGTTCTCAGAGTTTGCACGTTCTTCATCTTGCTGCAGCAACGCTGTTTTTGTTTAGTTTCCAAGTACCAGCAATATGGACTGATTAATGCCAGAACTTTTGACCTACAAAATAACTGAATTGACTCTGATTATCGCAACCGCTGTCTGCATGACTAACTTTGAGGGATCGCTCATAACTTTTCGCTGTGTGTTGCATGTTATTCGTTATCTAGATAACAGCCGAAACGCTATTATTCCGTACTGTACAAAA
This sequence comes from Sabatieria punctata, assembly GCA_030248155.1. Taxonomy (NCBI): domain Eukaryota; kingdom Metazoa; phylum Nematoda; class Chromadorea; order Araeolaimida; family Comesomatidae; genus Sabatieria; species Sabatieria punctata. Next base: position 110,519 of record JASANB010004055.1, read on the forward strand.
CAGATGAAACTTTTTTGATTCCTATTACAAGGAATAGTCGCGTCGCGCGAGGAAAAGTCGTAGCTAGGAATAGTCGCGTGAGAGAAGTCGGCGAGAACTGTCCGCGAGGAAAAGACGTCATAAACTTCGGCGTACTGTGGCTGTAGAGTGGGAAAAGAGAAGGGTGAGTACTTGTCAGAATCGGAACTGACTAACTGGATGGCAATAACAAAGGGTTGGGTAGAATAATCGGTGCCTTGAGAGTCCCCTTGATATTCACCTTTCCGAATTCACCCCTTTCCTAAGGAAGGCGAACATTGAACATGAAACCGTCGATCACAAAATCAACACAAAATCGCGTTGGTGTTCATGTTCACTCTGTATGGATCGGCCCAAATTCTGCATTGTGGACATCATCCGATCATGATCCGATCCAAATGTTCTCAAAATCTGATCCACATTTGTGTTCGTTTTTTCCCTATCAACACATATTCGACACTATATTCATTTGGAAAACAAAACACCACGAACATCGCACACACAATCGACACAGACATGAACATCTCACTTTGGCAGGCAACACTGAATCAATACTAGTACAAAAGGTACGAACACCACTTTCAGACCGTCAACACCAGTACAAAAGATGGAACACCTCTTTTAGACCCGCGAACACCTCTTTTAGACAGTCAACAGCAACTGGAATCATGGGAACGCCTCTTAGACACGTCAACACCAACTGGAAAGATGGGAAAGCCACTTTTAGCGAACACTCCTTTTAGACAGTCAACACCAACTGCAATCAGGAGGGAACACCTCTTTTAGACCAGCGAACACTAACTGCAATCATGGGAACACCACTTTAGAATGAAGGCAGGGTGCCCTTACGGCAGTCTGCAAGTCGGCCGGTCCACCTCATAGAACGGCCTCCTGGAACTGAGCTCTAGAGCGCCCAAGGCGGCCCAACGAGGAGGTGGACCGGCCAACTTGCAGATTGCCATACGGGCCAGTCGCCTCCCATTCTAAAAGTGGTGTTTCCATCCTTCTAGTTGGTGTTGACTTTCTAAAACTAGTGTTCTCTGGTCTAAAAGAGCACTTTCGGCACTTTGTGTTTTTTTTGGTCTCTGGATTTTGTTTTTTACGAACATTTTTGGTTGATTTCGAAAGGGTTAAGGAACTGGTTGATCAGTTTGTTTCTACTAAAGGCGATTGTGACGTTTCACGGGAAGCTGAGTTCCTGGCCGAACAGTTGGCCTTGATAGAATTGTGCCCGCGTTCACGCCGCTTTTCCTCTGGGCTACTCGTCTTTGCTGAAACGGTTGTATCACATTCTGCGCAGTTTGTATCCACTTTATTCTATTGATTGTTTTTGTTCTTGCGGTTTTGATCTAAACAATAAAATAAGGCTTATCAACACCAAGCCCTTTTCATATTTACTGTCCCCAATAAGTTAAATTCAATTATCTAAAATAATCGACAGTTCGGAGCAGGATTTCGAGATTCAAGATATTTTGCTCACTAAGCTTCTCTGTATCTACTGAAGTTTTTTAATTGTACGTACGTGAAAAGGCTAGCTTCTAGTTCTGCAAAGCCAAGTCTCAGGCTAAGATTGCCATGTTTAAGATCCTGTTGAGTAAGCTCAGTCGTTCTGTGGCATTCCGCAACTAAATCCGCAGAATCTTATACATACATGTACAGTATTAGTGAGCGTGTGATGAATTACTGTACGGTTTGTACTGCTTTATTATTAGTATCGCTGTATTCTGATCATGAATTACAGTTCAGAATGTTAGAGCTTGCGTTATCAACTTCTAAATTGGTGTTGCAGTCAATTTATTATGTTTGATGACGTTAAACCGTCATGGCTATTTACGTCGCATTGATTTTCCATCTGGCCTAGAATGAGTAACGGCAAAAATAAAGTGATCGCTCCATGTGTCTAGAACTCTATGCCTTCTGCTACACAACACAACAAGAACGGTGCGTATAAAAATAGCCTACTCGGAAAATAGATGCGATACGGACAAGCGGTGTGATGTGGTACTCAGTTCTGTTTTGTGAAATCAAGGGCATCCGTCTTTAAGGTGGGTTCACATAGTCGGTCGGTGTCGGCAACGCCATCGGCAAAATATCGGGGCCGAGCGTCGGTATAGCGGTGGGGAAAAACTGGGTTAAAACGCAATTCACATAGTCTCCTGTCGGCATCTGGAACCGGCCGGCCTACCTGATAATTACGGTATTTTGACGGCCAAAAGTCTAGTGAGCACAGGCATTTGAGTCATTTGCGCTGTACCGGTGACAAAATGGGCCGATCTATGAGCTCTAACAGGCGTAAAGCCGCGGCAGTGTTGTGTCGTGTATTTATCTACGGAGAAATCTTTGCGAAATTTTTCGGAATGGAAAAGCCCAATTTTGATTTCGGTGCATTTTGGCTCAGAGGGTGACAGCTCGATTTTCGCCTCTCGATTTCACAGAGAGCGCCAGGGTTGCCAGGTTTTCGAAACCCACCCAATCACCCTACTTTTCAGCAAAAAACCCTACTTCCTCCTACCATTTTCAGCTGTTCAAGTGTTCTGGCCAGTGCCGCTGTGTGATTAGCGCCTGTCCATCCCCGACCGACCGCGCCTATGTGACGCATGCTCAACGCACTGTTTAATTGGTCGGGAACGCTTGGCGGCCATAAAAGGTTGTAAATCGCGTCGGGGCGATTTGGGATTTGGCCAAATCATAGGCAAGTCTTTAGCCGTCTGGAACGGCTCCAGACGCACTACAGACTATGTGAACTGCTGCATGCTTATGTGTGTACTCAAATTGGGATCGATTTCCCGAGTTGCCGCGCTGCCGACGCCGACCGACTATGTGAACCCACCTTTACAATGGTCGATGGCAAAATCTCCTACTGGGAATCTGAGCACTAGGAAAACAAAACAGCAAATTGCGCAGCAAGAAAACGGAAATCTTCAGTAAATTCCAGTAGAATTTCTACAGATAGAACAGTTTCCGCCTGGATCGATTTGCTGTCAGCACAATCCTGTTATTCCATTCAACCAATGCTGTTACTATGATAGAACCTCCATAAATGGGACGCCCACTATGACCAGGAAAGCGTGCATCAATCGTTCTTCATGAGTATGAAAAAAATTGGGATTTACTTCAGACCTGAATACTTATACTTGATGTGAGCCAAGTGATTGGTTGGACTGTGTTTGTTGTTAACAACCTTATCTTCGTGTTGATAAAGTTAAAGTTAAAGATTATTTTCTTGATTTTCAACGTTTTGAGGCGCATTTTCCATGTTTCATATTTTCAATTTCCGAACTTTCAAACATCTTAGGCGATTTCTACCCGCCGTAACAAACGTGAAACTAATTTGACGAGTCGGGAGCTACCGTATCCTCCGGCTGACGCATAACCTGCCGATCAAGGCGCGAAATTTGAATTACATGCTTTACTTAAAATCGGAAAACAAGCAATCGGCTTTCAGAGACGCATTCATTAGTCTGTGAAAAAGGAAGGAACTCTAACAAAAGATATTTTATTTGCATAATGGTGATTTAAAACTTAAATTACAGAGTTTTCGAGAAAAGACAACAAAAATGGCCGTTTGTTAGCACTTAGTACATGTAGTTGGGGGGGTTGGGGGTTTAGCCCCCTAAGCCCGATTTTCGGCAACCCCCCCCCCCCCGAGCCGGATTTTGGGGGGTTTTTTTCTGAAACCCTATTTTGGGTTAAAAACTGCTAAATTGCAGGGTTTCAATACTTATAAACCGTAATTTAGGATTTCAAAAGCCCTAAATACGGTTCCGGAACCCAAATTTGTGTTTCTGAAACTCTAACTAATTAGGGTTTCTGAAGCCCTAAATAGGGTTCCGGAACACTAATCTGGGTCTCTGAGAGCCTAAACAGGGTTTCTTGAGCCCAAAATAGGGTTCTGTAACCCTAATTTGGATCCCTGAAACTCTAATTTGGGTTTCTGAAGCCCTAAATAGAGCTCCGGAACCCTAATTTGGGTCTCTGAAACTCTAATTAGGGTTTCTGAAGCCCTAAATAAGGTTCCGGAACCCTAATTTGGGTCTTTGAAACTCTAATTATGGTTTCTGAAGCCCTAAATATAGGGTTCCGGAACCCTAATTTGGGTTTCAGAGACCCAAAACAGGGTTTTGGAACCATAATTAGGGTTTCAAAAGCTGTAAATAGGGTTTCAGAGGCCCTAAATAGGGTTCCAGAACTCTAGTTTACGTCTCAGAAACCCTAAACGGGGTTTCAGAGCCCTAACTTGGCTTTCAAAATTTCTAAATAGGGTTCCAGAAATGCACTTTAGCCGTATTATGTCGAATAAAATAGAGCTTTTTTGGCGCGTTTTAAAGCAAAATACAGTTTTTTGCATGTTTTTAATAAAAAATGGGATTTTCTGCACGTTTTAAAACAATAAATAGGGTTTTAAACGGCATTTTTGCACTTCTGACAGGATTTTTACCGGATTTTTAGTCCTCAAAACCCTGTTTTGAGCCCAAAAAAAGGTCGCTGAAACCCCCTTTGGAAATAGTGCTGAAACCCTATTTCGGATCTGGAAACCCCCCCCCCAGCCGAAAACCCAGCTACATGTATGCTTAGCTATCTTTTACGGCGGTTATGTGGTCAAGGCTAATTGTGCAAGAATATTCAGCGGTGCTTATTTATAGCTATTCTTTCTTCTGCTTCTGCCGCACCCTCCGTGGGTCAATGTTTGAGGTTAACCTGACGACTCCAAAACGTGCCCTATACTGATGCGTACCCCTAGGGGTATTTTTATATTTGGAAAACAGGCCCTCTGGAGCGTGCCTATACTGATGCGTCTCTAGGGGTACTTTTATATTTGGCAAAACAGGCGCCCCGGCGCGTTCCCTATGCTGATTTAGTGATCATTAGACTCGATCCCAAAAACCTTTACGTGCAATTATCTTCAGGACAGAAACCGAAGACAAAAACTAGTATGAAAACAAAAATTTTTTATGTTCAATTCATCAATTATTATTATTTTGAAACTATGCTTATTTCGTCTTAGAGACACAACAATAGTAACAAAAACCTTTTACATCTAATTATTTTGAAAGTCAGAGAGACAACAATAATATTAAGAAATCATAAACCAACAACTTGAACAGGGAGAAAAAGATTTCCCTTCGTGATTTAAGAGTCAGTCTCTGATTTGATCGACCCTTGGTATGTCAAGTTGAAAATCGAACTTTCGCGTAGAGAGCTGTGCGTTGGTGCACTAATAGGCATTCATGAGTTATGTTAAACCTGCAAAGGGTTTATGGATTTGACGCTCCATTCCCGAGATACAAGCCGCCAAAAATCGGCCCGCTTAACCATGGGACCAAAATTCTCAACTCGAATTTCTTTTGTACCAATAAGAGTTGGGACAAAAAAATTGGGGCTTTTAGGTAACTTTTTGAGTAGTTTAAGAATTTTTGGTCCAAAATTATTTTTGAGTAAAAATTTTTTTGCGACCACCTTTGGCCGGCCCTAGCTCGTCTGGAACCCCCCCTACACAGTTTTTTATTTCAGAATTTTGTAGCGCTATCAATTTGCCAGACTTTGGTGTAAAGCAGTTTGGGCTGCGACCCGACATTCGTGAGATATTCGCCTCCGAATGGCCAAAACCGTGCAGAATTTGCTAGTTTTGCAGTACACAAAGCTACGATGCCGGATTACTTTCATTATAACAAGAGTTGGGACTAAAAAATAGGGGTTTTTAGGTAACTTTTTGAGTAGTTTAAGAATTTTTGGTCCAAAATTATTTTTGAGTAAAAATTTTTTTTGCGACCACCTTTGGCCGGCCCTAGCTCGTCTGGAACCCCCCCTACACAGTTTTTTTTATTTCAGAATTTTGTAGCGCTATCAATGTGCCAGACTTTGGTGTAAAGCATTTTGGGCTGCGACCCGACATTCGTGAGATATTCGCCTCTGAATGGCCAAAACCGTGCAGAATTTGCTAGTTTTGCAGTACGGTTTTGGCCATTCGGAGGCGAATATCTCACGAATGTCGGGTTGCAGCCCAAAATGCTTTACACCAAAGTCTGCCAAATTGATAGCGCTACAAAATTCTGAAATAAAAAAAAACTGTGTAGGGCGGGTTCCAGACGAGCTAGGGCCAAATGTGGTCGCAAAAATTTTTACTCAAAAATAATTTTGGACAAAAAATTCTTAAACTACTCAAAAAGTTACCTAAAATCCCCAATTTTTTTAGTCTCAACTCTTATTATAATGAAAGTAATCCGGCATCATAGCTTTGTGTACTGCAAAACTAGCAAATTCTGCACAGTTTTGGCCATTCGGAGGCGAATATGTCACAAATGTCGGGTCGCAGCCCAAAATGCTTTAAACCAAAGTCTGGCAAATTGATAGCGCTACAAAATTCTGAAATAAAAAACTGTGTAGGGGGGGTTCCAGACGAGCTAGGGCCGGCCAAATGTGGTCGCAAAAAAAATTTTTACTCAAAAATAATTTTGGACAAAAAATTCTTAAACTACTCAAAAAGTTACCTAAAATCCCCAATTTTTTTAGTCTCAACTCTCATTATAATGAAAGTAATCCGGCATCATAGCTTTGTGTACTGCAAAACT
>JASANB010004056.1:0-34063 GCA_030248155.1 Sabatieria punctata
CTTAATGTTCGAATTTTCATACACACGTTGGTAGAAAAAACAGGAATTTACTTCCAGCTTTCGTTTGAGCAGACGGATCTTTCAGCATTCGGTCTCGCTTGAAAGATCGCGCAATGGCCGATCGATTGTTGGGTCGCCCGCTAGAAACAAACCACTTAGTTGGGAACTGCAAGAGTTTAATTGTCATTGCCAACCGAGATCGGGCAGACATGTATAGTGGGGGGTCGGCGGAATCGGCCGATATGGTGTGCGTTGGACATCCCTATGGCCCCAAAGTAAAACCCTAAAACAGTTCCACCTGAACTCCTCTTGGTACCCAGCAATGGCCATCCATGGTTCTCTATGATGAAGGCCATTTTCCATAGTGAAACTCCAAAACACCCCCACTGAAATGACCTTTTCTCTGGGGGGCGAGCAAGCTTTCAGACCTGTGCTATGCAGTTCGAAAGCTCACATCATGGGCTATCGAATTTGCAACAAAATTTTATGGCGTTTTTTGTTGTTTTCAAAAATAATCGATCGCGAAATATCAATTAATCCGATTTTATCCAGTTTTCAGCAGCCAATATAATGGTTTGGCAGGAAAATTTGAGGAGACATACTAGGTTTTCTGACACGGCAAATTCAATAGCGTGATCCATTTGTGCATAGGACCATGTGATCAATCGATAGCCAGCAATGGCCATACATGGTTCTCTCTGATGAGGGCCATTTTCCATAGTAAAACTCCAAAATACCCCCCATGGAAATGACCTTTTCTCTGGGGGCGAGTAAACTCCAGACCCGTGCTATGCAGCGTTCGAAAGCTCAGACCATGGGCTTACAGAATTTCCATTGTAATTTATGGCGTTTTTTGTTGTTTTCAAAAATAATCGGATCGCGAAAATATCCATTAATCACGATTTTATCCAGTTTTCAGCAGCCAAATAAAATGGTTTGGCATGAAAATTTGATGAGCATACGAGGTTTTTCTGACACGGCAAATTCAATGTAGCGTGATCCATTTGAAAATAGGACCATGTGATCAATCGATATGCCAGCAATGGCCATACATGGTTCTCTCTGATGAGGGCCATTTTCCATAGTAAAACTCCAAAACACCCCCCACAGAAATGACCTTTTCTCGGGGGGGCGAGCAACCTCAGACCCATGCTATGCAGCGTTCGAAAAGCTCACATCATGGGCTTTCAGAATTTGCAATAAAATTTATGGTCGTTTTTGTTGTTTCAAAAATAATCGATCGCGAAATATCCATTAATCACGATTTTATGAGTTTTTCAGCAGCCAAATAAAATGGTTTGGCATGAAAATTTGATGAGCATACTAGGTTTTCTGACATGGCAAATTCAATGGCGTCATCCAATTGTGCATAGGACCATGTGATGAATCGATAGCCAGCAATGGCCATCCATGGGACTCTTGATGAGGGCCATTTTCCAAGTAAAACTCCGAAACACCCCCCATGGAAATGACCTTTTCTCTGGGGGCGAGCAAACTCAGACCTGTGCTATGCAGAGTTCGAAAAGCTCACATCATGGGCTATCACGGGAATTTAAAACAAAATTTATGGCGTTTTTTGTTGTTTCAAAAATAATCGAAAAATGGCCCCTCATCGAGAGAGACCATGGATGGCCATTTTAAGCTGTCGATTGATCACATGATCCAAGTATGCACAAATAGATCACGCCATTGAATTTGCCGTGTCAAAAAACCTAGTATGCTCATCAAATTTTCTTGCCAAACCATTTTATTTGGCTGCTGAAAACTCATAAAATCGTGATTAATGGATATTTCGCGATCGGTCATTTTTGAAACAACAAAAAACGCCATAAATTTTATTGCAAATTCTGAAAGCCCATGATGTGAGCTTTCGAATGCTGCATAGCACGGGTGTGAGTTTGCTCGCCCCCCAGAGAACATGTCATTTCCGTGGGGGGTGTTTTTGGAGTTTTACTATGGAAAATGGCCCTCATCAGAGTTAACCATGGATGGCCATTGCTGGCTATCGATTGATCACATGGTCCTATGCACAAATGGATCACGCCATTGAATTTGCCCGTGTCAGAAAACCTAGTATGCTCATCGAATTTTCATGCCAAACCATTTTATTTGGCTGCTGAAAACTGATAAAATCGTGATTAATGGATGTTCGCGATCGATTATTTTGAAACAACAAAAAACGCCATAAATTTTTATTACAGATTCTGAAAGCCCATGATGTGACTTTCGAACGCTGCATAGCACAATTGATTTACTCGCAGAAAAGGTCATTTCCGTAGAGTGTTTTGGAGTATTACTATGGAAAATGGCCTTCATCATAGAGAATCATGGATGGCCATTGCTGGGTACCCAGAGGGAGTTGGGCGGAACTGTTTTAGGGTTTTACTTTGGGGCCATAGGGATGTGCAACGCACACCATATCGGCCGATTCCGCCGACCCCCCACTATACATGTCTGCCTGATGGCCGCCCGATCTCGGTTGACAATGACAATTAAAGTGAGCGAGTTGACCACACTGCGATTTTCTCATGTTTTTGAGTTCTGCAATGTTGTTTATCATGGCTTTTGACTCAAAATCCGAATGGAAAGTGTTCACTATGTTTCGAGAAGGCTCAGCGTGCCTTAGTAATCATTATTCAAGAGCTGAATGTGAAACGCACAGCTGGCCACCTCCAGGCATTCTCTCAATTGACATGGAACCTTTTCGAAAACGCTGTACCTTGGCAGATTTGGGTTTTGTTTGGCGGCTCTTCTTCAAGTATAGCATTCAGCTTTTGAATAATGGTTGTTAGAGGCGCGCTGAGCTTTGTATGAAACCTCCGATAGTGCAAATGTACAAGACAATGGTTTATTACAAACAGTAACACAGAGTCCCGTTCTAATTTACAGTGACTCAGTGATTTACTGCTGGGAGTCAACAAGAGTGCAAAGACGTATGTAGCGCTGGCCCTTGTGGCATACACACAAAATTTTATTATCCTAACGACAGAAAGACAATCGGTAAAGTGCACACAAATCTGACACACACAACAGACTGACAGACTGTTTGTGGATCAGCCAATGAACAAAACGGACACCATCAAGAAATCAATTGTCCGCATGTATGCTTACTATGTAGGTTGAGGTGCTGCCTGTACAAGAGACCACTAGCAACTGTAAACACACAAACAATACACATGTAGACTACTATACTGGAAAACGTTATAGTGATTTAGTTCAGCATTATCTATTCAGTTTGAAAGTACTATGAAGAAACGGTAAAAGCAGTGGATGTAAGTACCATTGTATGGAAAGGAGAAAAAGTATATACACGTATATGCTGCCACTAGGAATGTACACAATAAACAAACAAATAAACCTGGCCTGGTCAGAAAACTCTTGCATCGAAAGTGCTTAACACTTAAATTGGAGGTTTTTGGCTGCAGTATAAGAGTCGAATTTCACCGAACCAAAGCAAAGTCCTAAAGTGTGAAAAGGGGTGCATGTTGCGTGTCATACAAGCGTACTTGTCCAAGAATTAACGAAATTCGGCTTTCATATTTTACGGGAACAATCGATTTTTATGCACACTAATTTCTAAGCAAAAACAAGATGATCTCGTTACATTTCGTTTGAGCAGACTCGTTTAAGGGCAGCGAGTTTAGCCAGCATGCTACGATTTTCTCCATTTCTAATATGGTTTTTGCCTCAAAATAGTTTACTAGAGGCATGCTCAGCTTTTTCCAAAGTTTGCGTACAGTTTCCAATCCCATTTTGAGGCAAAGTCATGATAACAACATTATAAAACTCAGAACATGAAAAATATTGCAATGTAGTCAACTCGCTCACTTTAAACTCTTACAGTACCCGACTCAGTGGTTTGTTTCTGGCCATCGACCATACATGTACTAGGGGGGGGTTGGGGGAGTTACCCCCTGCTGGAAAGGCCAACCCCCCTCACCCCCCCCCCGAGACAGGTTAAGGGACCCCTCCCCCCGACCAAAAAATACAAGTGGTGGTAGTGGCTCCAGTATTAACAAACTGGGTCAGAAATCACTAATTTTTAGCCTAAAATTCACTTGAAAAGCCTTTGGAAACCGAATTTGGCGTTTCCACTGCTGATATTTAAGAAAAATCGGTGTTTTTGGAAGCTCTTTTTGTCATTTTTTGCTTGTTTTTAGCTTTAAAACGCTATTTGGCAGCTTAAAATAGCGATTTTTAGCGTCCTTACTGAAAAAAACGTGCTAAAAACGCATTTCTAGGCGTTTTGGAGCTTTTTGAAATTTGGGACCCCCCACCTGGGCGAAACCCCCCCTCGACCCCCCACCTGAGGAAACCCCCCCCCTACCCCCCTCCCCCCAGGTCGGCCCGGAGCTGTTACATGTATGCCGTCGACCAACCAATCGATCGACCATTGCGCGCTCTTTCGAGCGAGAGCGAACGCTAAAAGATCCGTCTGTTCAAGCGAAAGCTGAAAGTAAATTCCGGTTTTTCTACCAACGTGTGCATGAAAATTCGAACATTAATTTCTCGAAACAGAGACAAAGTCCACAAACGGAAAAAGATGGTTTACTTTGAGGGACACTTAAGCAACCTACACTGAAAGTTTGGTCGAAAATTTCGAGGTACCTTTTTTTGCAAAATTCGATTTTTTACAGGACCCCAAAATTTGCATTTCATTATAATTTGCGATCTCAACCTTCGCCGATCCTCTTCAAACTTTATAGGCACAACACCCAATATGGCCAGCATTATTGCAGAAAATATCAGCCCGATCCATCAACACATGCGGGAGAAATATAAGAAAGACCGAATTTGGGTGGAAAACCACGTTTTTTGCCCTAATTTGCATATTAGTGACAGGCGAGTGAAAATATTTCTCGTGTGTTATTTTCTACCATAGAACTATCGATTTATCAAATAAAAACTATAGGTCAGAATTTTTCATGTTCTGCGGTTAGTAGGGGACCTGCCCCGGTTTTATAAAATGTGGCTCTTAATTTCTTCATTTTTAATTTTTCTCCCCTTAAAATCTTAGTAACCCCCAAGGATAGACGTCCGAGATGACGATATCAGGGGTAACGAAATGGACGTGCAGGTCTGATCGCAGGGCTGTACATCGTATGGCCCCCCCACCAGATTGGATCGGATCGGAAGGTTAAACCCCCTTTACATCAGTGAGCCCCTAGAACCGGCCGGAGCTACACCCCCTCAAAGTTGGGTCACCATCAGCCACTTTTTTGCCCAATTTTTTATCTTTGACAGTCTCAGCTGATTCAAACGATTACCATTCAGTCAATTCTCTAGATACAGAATTCGCCTGCACATGGTTCGATAGCTCTATAGGTGGCCTTTCTAAAGGTCGCCGTACTCTGCGCTTTCGAAACGTACCCGGTTACCAAGATATTGGAATTGGACAAAAACTGAAACATTTCCAAAAAAAATACCGCCTCAATTTTTCCGAAAAATCGTTCTAACTTCTGCCAGTAATAGCGAGCCCGGTAATATTTTAAACCAACTTGCAACTCTAAGGGCCGAACCAGGGGGGTCCGACCGGAACAAATCTCAAAATATGATGGGCGCCATCAAGCTCAGCGCACGTACCGACGGTGTGCCTTAACCGATCCGGTCGTGTTACCCACCGTTCGATAGGTCTTTGCGTTGGCTTTCAAATGAGCTAAGCAGCGCCGTCATGCAGCCATGTTTGCGCGCGAAATTCAAATTTTTGTGACTCGGCTCTATTATTTGATTTTCTACCTAAACGGGAAACGTTGCCATTTTTGCAATTTTGATCGTAGGTCAATGCGCGAACCGTCAAACGACGTAGCGTGACGAGATCTACAGTTTCCGTGCATCGCCATCGTTCTGCGCCTTCCGGCGCCAACACTAGATGTCTGAGAGTGAAGCAGTCAAATTTGGCCATTTTTGCCAAATATTCCTGAGTAGTTTTCAGGCCATAGTTCACTTCGCGGTTGACAGATTTAGCTGGTTCATGCACGAAAGCACTCCTAATTGAACGCAGAATGCTAATAACACAACCTGGGCGCTCGGCAATCCAAGCAATCCACTGTAGGACCTCCAGTATCAGCATTACCCGACTATCGGGAAGAAGTATGTCAGAAAGAAGATCGATTTTCTTGCTAACGAAAAACAAATTTGCATATCTGCAGAATACGATTTTTAAAGCACATCAAGACCTTTCATTTGGTGCATTACATGCCCTTGTAGCATGTCGGCAATATGGTGTTCATTTTCGATTTTTCTTTTTTGTATGATTTGAGAGCTGGATTTTTGACAGTTTTTGGTCTGTTTCTTGCGCAAAAATGATCGCATTGAATCCGTTCTGCTGTCAAATGAATCGCCACGGTCCGCTGCGTCTTTTGATGGATAGCTTATTTGGATTAGCCAACGCATTTTATAGTTATAGTGCAAAATCATCTGAAATTCATGACAAATCTGCCTTTTAAATCAAGTAAGTGCATCCAACTGGACTTATGATAGTATATGATACTATAACTGTAAAATGCGTGGACCAATCCAAATAAGCTCTCCATCAAAAGATGCAGTGGACCGTGCCGATTCATTTGATAGCAGAATGGACTCGATGCGATCATGTTTGTTCAAGAAACAGATCAAAAACCGTCAAAAATCCAGCTCTCATATCATACAAAAAAGAAAAATCGAAAATGAACACCATATTGCCGATATGCTACAAGGGCATGTAATGCACCAAATGAAAGGTCTTGATGTGCTCTAAAAATCGTATTCAGCAGACATCCAAATTTGTTTTTCGTTAGCGAGAAAATCGATCTTCTTTCAGACATACTTTTTCCCGATAGTCGGGTAATGCTGATACTGGAGGTCCTACAGTGGATTGCTTGGATTGCCGAGCGCCCAGGTTGTGTTATTAGCATTCTGCGTTCAATTAGGAGTGTTTTCGTGCATGAACCAGCTAAATCTGTCAACCGCGAAGTGAACTATGGCCTGAAAACTACTCAGGATATTTGGCAAAAACGGCCAAATTCGACTGCTTTACTCTCAGACATCTAGTGTTGGCGCCGGAAGGCGTAGAACGATGGCGATGCATGGAAACTGTAGATCTCGTCACGCTGCGTCGTTTGACGGTTGGCGCATTGACCTACGATCAAAATTGCAAAAATGGCAATGTTTCCCGTTTAGGTAGAAAATCAAATAATAGAGCCGAGTCACTAAAATTTGAATTTCGCGCGCAAACATTGTTGCATGACGGCGCTGCTTAGCTCATTTGAAAGCCAACGCAAAGACCTATCGAACGGTGGGTAACACGACCGGATCGGTTAAGGCACACCGTCGGTACGTGCGGTGAGCTTGATGGCGCCCATCATATTTTGAGATTTGTTCCGGTCGGACCCCCCCTGGGCCGAACAAAATTAACATATTTTTGGATTGGATAGAATTTGAGGGTCTGGCGTGGGTGTTTTGCGATTTGAAGATAGTCGAAAAAAGTTTTTGCTCTGAATAAAAAAACAAACCAGTCATTCTAGTGCAGTTTCACTCGCAGATTGCGAATACGCACTTGGATTAGCTGGATTGCTTCTGGTTCGTGAGTTATTGACCTCTAGATTCTTGACAGACAGTATTTCTCAAGTTCGACTACTCATTAGCATGAGTAAAAGCGTGCTGAAAAACTGTTTTTCTTATGTAGTTTTTGCTGCTGATTCCGGAAATAACTATATTTTGTCGCTGTGATGTCGATTTTGGAAGTTATTGCCATTTCAAGGATTTGTGAGAAAAATGTGTGAACTTTGCATACTATAGTAGTTTGAAGAGTGACTCGGTTCAGACATTTGTAGGACACACAGACCCATGCAATTTGCTTCATCTAATGCAGTTTTCCACGCTGATTCTGAAAATCAGAGCCGATTTTCAATATGACCGCTCCCGCATGAGTCAGTTATTGCCTGGTGGTGCCCTGTCATTCATATTGTAAATGACTAAAGGAGGCGATGCATTAAATGGCTCCTATTAGGTGTAGTTTTCTTTGTTGATTCAGAATTAAAATGTTCCGGAATCGCGGAATACAGCGACAGAAAGGCCACCCTTAGAGCTATCGAACCATGTTAAGACGAATTCTGTATCTAGAGAATTGAATGAATGGTAATCGTACATGTAACAGAAGGTCTGGGGGTCTGCCCCCACCCGACTTAGGCCAGACCCCTCCCTCTGATGGGCCCCCCCGGAGACGATTTTTCCAACGCCTCTCCGATTTTTCTCACAATTAATTTTTAATCGCAAATTTTTTGCAATTTCAGACAAAAATTACCAAAATCGCCTATAAAACAGCACTTTCTAGCGGTATTTCAGCCCAAATTAGCGATTTCTGACGGTATTTGGGCGAAAAATTGCGATTTTGCAGAGTTTTTGGTGCCCAACCCCTTATCAAAATTTCGGCTCAGATCCCCGACTGGTGCCAGATTCCCACGTTTATGATGGTATTCGTTTCAGCGGAGACGGTCAGAGCTCAACAAATTGGCCAAAAAACTGGCTGATGACCACAGTTGTTAAAAAAAATTTTTTTTTTGAAGGCCAAAAATTTTTGCTTTTTTTTTTTAAATTTTAAAAAAAAAAATTTTTTTTTTGAAAATCGTCTTAAGGGGTCCAGTGTGCTAGTACAGGCACTTACAAAAAAATTTCCACTTTTGCACCTCAAGTCAGTTAAGAAACCTGTTCGAAAACGCCAATACAGGTCTAAACACTGCCTGTAACTGCATAATTACACCAAAAATTGTCTTTAGAGGCACATCTAGGTGAACCTAAGGAAGGATTTCTTATGCAGTCGCTGCTAGACTCAGTATTATGCAAGTTGCTGGATAAAATGTTGGCTGCTAACAAAGAATTTACAAAAAATTGCACGTATTTACGTGAATTTTCGCACTTTTTTCCTTAATTTGCATATTGATTTTTCAAAAAAAAAATTTTTTTTTGAGCCTTCAAAAAAAAAAAGCTTTTTTTTTTAAAAAAAAAGTCTTTTTTTTTTAAAATTTTTGACCCTAACAACCCTAACCCTACTTTGAGGGGGTGCAGCTCCGGTTCTAGGCGGTTGCTGATGTTCAAACATGCACCATTGGTGTTCGTTTGACATCTATTTTAACAAATTTGGATACCAGCTAGATCAAAGCAAAAATTGCTTGAACACCTTCCTTTATGGCTAAGTTTACTTTCCCGACATATGCATGTTAAGAACTGAAAGAGATTTGCACATTATAACACCCACTCGTCTAACCCTTTGTCATTGTCTGTTGTGATTAATTAAGAGTTTATTGTATGAAAACACAACAGACAATGACAAGGGGTTAGACGAGTGGGTGTTACATATAGTGCAAATCTCTTTCAGAACCTAAGCGTTGCCGTCTGAAAGCCGAGAATACCAAGGAATTGATGTTTCTGAGAGCTATTATTGTGCCAATGTTAGGTTTTGACTATACCATCGATTTCTGACTTTTTTATACTGTTCGAGAGAAATAAACTTGGTGTAAATGTTGATTTTTTTCATTTTCTGCACAAAAAATATCGAAAATGTCAATTCGAAATATCGATATCGATATCACATATTGACTTTGCATTTGCATTATTGACATTGCATTTGCATACCAGAGATGGTGCATGTTTAGGTAGCGCAACTGAAGGAACAGCTAAAGACTCGCGGTTTGCCGGTGGCTGGAAACAAGCAGTCACTTCTGCAGCGATTAACTGAATCACTTAATGAGGAGAAACAGATATTGCAGCCAAACGATGGGGGCGATGACAGTCTCGGAGACGCAGGTAAGTGTTAGTGAGATTTCTGAGGCAATAATATTGTTCACTAGCCTATTATTGCCATACTTAATGGAGTTCTGTATAGACGGGCTTCAGTGATGGCTAACTAACTGAAGCTTGTTTTCCATCTAACCATAATTACGTCCTTCCTTTTCCATTTAATACCCGAAATAACTATATCGAAATATGCAGTTCAGTACAAATCGAACCAAATACCAGACATGCTGCAATAGCACACAACACAACCAATGCATTCTAAAGAGATTGTGGTCATTGATTGAGGGTGACCACTGGCTACAGGCATGCCAGTCAACTCCTTGGCCTCGCACACTCATCTTTCTGCAATAGCACAACACAATCAATGCCTTCGAAAGAGATTCTGGTCATTGATGGTGACCGCTGCCTACAGGCATGCGAGTCAACTCCTTGGCCTGCACACACTCATCTTTCTGACTGCTCTTGTTGGTTTCTTCTCTTACTTGCTCATAGGTTTTGTTGTTGGGTACATCTCCAATGCACAGCACAAAGTACTTGAGTTTCCGTCGAACCTCACGTGACAGAACGCAGATAAAATAGGGGTTGCAGTAGCAGACGGCATCAGAGAGCAGGTTGGCCAGCAATTCCTCATGTTCGAGGGCCTTGCGAATCACGGTTACACTGTTCGAGAACATGACCGCATAGATGAAGAAGCTGGCGATGGCCAGGTTCAGGTCGAACTTGGCAGTCACTGGTTTGATGGTGCGAAATTCGCTGCCACCAGATTCCGGCTGAACTCGTGTTTGCTTGCCAAAGAAGTGATTCACCAGCATGATGAAGTACATCAGCGCTGATGAGAGATTGCAGAGTACACTGTAAATGCCGGCTAAAGCGATGTACTTGTTCTATAACAAATAAGAGTGAGCAAGTGGGCAATTAGATCTCAGTTGTTTACCTCAATGCGCTTGTCTTGCCATTCGATGTGCACTCCTGACGAGCCCAGATTTCGCTTGAACTGGAACACTTGAAAGAACATGGGGGAGACCAAGCCCCATGGTATACACCATTGAATGGCCAAGTAAATCCAGAACACCTTCTTGGAACAGAGCTGAAATTTTTACAAAAATGCAACATAGATATGTAAAAATTCTCTCATTCACCTTGTCATATCTCTCAGGCCAGACCAGTTTGACGAATCGGTTGAAGGTCAGCAGCACCACTCCAAGCATCTGAGCAAAGGTGGCTCGGAATGTCAAGCTTATAGCCAATTTTGGAATCCAGAACGGTGCATGTAGGTAGAATTCCGGTTCTACCCAGGCCCAGGCTGG
This sequence comes from Sabatieria punctata, assembly GCA_030248155.1. Lineage (NCBI taxonomy): Eukaryota > Metazoa > Nematoda > Chromadorea > Araeolaimida > Comesomatidae > Sabatieria > Sabatieria punctata. The sequence goes on from JASANB010004056.1 coordinate 11,079, forward strand.
CAACTTGAAGCAGACATATGTGAGAGAGAGCAGGATGAGGTCCGAAATTCCCTCCGAAATGCTGATCGTGAAGTACTGCCCGTCGAAGGGCTTACACTTGCGGTAGTGATAGAGCACGAGCAGAAAGGCTATGTAGAAAGGTATGGACACAATTGCCATAGAGAATATGACAACTTCCACGAATTCGATGGTGATTTCGGTTTTGTTCGGCGGCTGATATGGCCACCAGTCGTTCTCCAGCAAGCTCTCAGTGAGGTTCTCCATAGCTGAGGCGACAGTCTAGATGGAGCAACTGACTAAAAGACAGGCACGTTAGCAGTTAGTGGAAACACCTGCCAGCCGCTCAACTCTCTCGTGAAGGGCAAATTAACCAGCGGCTAGGTTGGGCTCTAGAAGAAACGCAATCAAACAGCAAACAGGTAGGAAGACGCAAAGCCGAGTGACGACGCACAAGCATGCAATTAAGGCCGGTCGATAAAAGAATTCTCTCTTGTTCGCATCGCGGCACAAAGCTTCTGCCTGAGAAGTGTGAGCGAGCGGAAATGTTCTCAACAACGCTTACGCTTGTTCATCGTCCACCTGCATTAGTTTCAGCGGAAGTAATCTGACGCAGGGGCTTAATGAACGATTGTTACTAGAGAAAAACTATACGCTGCTCTCTGATGCATGAGATAGTATTTTGGTCACTATACATACATGTAGCAGGGGGAGGGGTTTTCCGTAAGGTAGGGTGGTCGAGGGCAGACATGGGATAGCATTTCGGCTGAGGGAGGGATGTAGTTTCAATTCCTGAGGGGGCTGATGGGGTGGTAAGCCTAAAAGTCCGATTTTGGCTAAAATCAAGGTTTTTCGCTTATTTTTCATTAAAATAAGCTATTCTGACCATACATGGGCCGGAAAAATGGGTTGGGGGTAGTCAAAATCCGAAAATTTGGGGGTGGGCCTGCCGGTTTGGGGGGTCGCGGCGATTTTGGTGGGTGGGGTCAGGAACAATAGTCGGCTTCAGGTGGGTGGGTGGGGTCGTTTGGGGGGTGGAGCCCAAGTTGGGGGGGTGGGCAAACCCCCAGACCCCCCCCGGCCCATGTATGATTCTGACCTCATTTACACATAATACAGCATATTTTTATTATAATTTTCTATACAAAATTCTTCCTTGGGGGTTGGGGGTTAGCTCCTGCTGTAAAGGGCAACCCCCCGTCACCCCGTCCCCCGAAGACAGGACAATGGAGCCCCGTCCCAAAAATACAAGTACCAGTAATGGCTCCAGTACTAACAAACTGGCTCAGAAACACTAATTTTTAGCCTAAAAATCGTTTGAGAAGCCTTTGGAAACCGAATTTGGCGTTTCCACTGCTGAGATTTAAGAGCAATCGGTGTTTTGGAAACCCTTTTTGCCATTTTTTGCTTGTTTTTAGCTCTAAAACGCTATTTGGTAGCTTAAAGTAGCAATTTTTAGCGTTATTACTGAAAAAACGTGCTAAAGCCGCATTTCCAGGCTTTTTGAAATTTTGGACCCCCTTTGGGCGAAACTCCCCTCGACCCCCCACCTGAGGAAAAAACCCTACCCCCTCCCCCCAGGTCGGCCCGGAGCTGTTACATGTATTGTGTCGAGTACGTTAAAAGAAGACAATTAAGGAGCAGATTTCAGATCTGGACGATGCCATTCCGGAAGAGGATGTGTTGGGCGATTTGGGCGATTCGCACAGTAGCAAAGAAGGATCTGCCGATCTCTCCCTGTCCGAGTTAGCCGACGCCTCTCCTCAGAAACCTGCCGATGACAAGCCTGGCACTGCTACTGCAACTCTGAAACAAACCGAGTCTGTGACATTTGTCCATTTGAATTCAAACCATATACAGTCATGTCTCGTTAATCCGGATATTCGCCTTCCGGATAAGATTAGGCCAGGTCTCAATTTTCCCCCATGTTGTTATGACTCTTTAATCCGGACAGAAGATTTGGGGTCCCAACTTAGAAATTTGTATGGTAAAGACCTAACCGATTATATTGCTTTGTACTATTACTGGTGAGTGGAGTGTAGTTGCGTTTAGATCGACATCACCGGAACCGGGCGCCAAGAAACTAAAACTGGAGTGGTCGGACGTGAGTTCTGCCGAGAAGAAATTGGAACGAGCCAAGAAGTTCAACACTGAACTCTCTGCCGACGCCAAAAAGTCACTCAGAGCTGAGAGGTGTCTCATTACTATTACTTCTTTTCATGGCCCATTTATCTATATGGGGGTTTCGGCCTACTGTAACTTTTAGGTTGATCAGTCAATTTCGCTGAAATGTTAACACAAAATGCGCAGAGCCCTAGGATTTTCAAGCTGAAAATTTTGAACAAATCTGTCTCTTCAAGCACAAGTTATGCACTTTCATGTGTTCCCCTCACTTTCTAGTCCATCGTTTTATCTATCCTGGCGTTTCGGTCTGCTCTTACTTTTCGTGTTTGGTCAATCCATTTGGCTGACAATTTTAACTCAACACGCAGAAATCCTCAGAACTTTTACTTTCAAAAATTTTAGCCAACTCTCTTACTTCAGCCACTAGTTATCCACTTCCTTATGTTCACCGAAGAGAATTTTTGTTTTTTACGTGCTTGAAACCATACATGTAACAGGGGGTCTGGGGGGCTCTGCCCCCACCCGACTTAGGCCAGCCCCCCCCAGGATGGGACCCCCCCATACATGTAACAGCTCCGGGCCGACCAGGGGGAGGGGGGTAGGGGGGTTTCCTCAGGTGGGGGGTCGAGGGGGGGTTTCGCCCAGAGGGGGGGTCCAAAATTTCAAAAAGCTCCAAAACGCTTGGAAATGCGTTTTTAGCACGTTTTTTCCAGTAAGGAGGCTAAAAATCGCTATTTTAAGTTGCCAAATAGCGTTTCAGAGTTAAAAATAAGAAAAAAATTACAAGTTTTAGTAGTTTGAAGTGGCCTGGTTGGGCTTCTGCCCGACCAGGGCGAGAAAATTTTGAAAATTTAGCATTCAAAAACGCATTTAAAAGGCATTCTGAGCGATTTCTGAGCCACTTTGTTAGTACTGGAGCCACTACTAGTACTTGTATTTTTGGGTCGGGGGGGGGTCCCTTAACTTGCTCGGGGGGGGGGGGTGAGGGGGGTTTGGCCTTTTCAGTAGGGGGTAACCCCCAAAACCCCCCCCTAGTACATGTATCCCCCAAACGATTTCGCCGACCCCCCTCCGATTTTTCTGGCAAGTAAATTTTTGCAATTTTTTACAATTTCAGACACAAAAATTGCAAAAATCGCCTGCAAAACAGCACTTTTTAGCTGTATTTCAGCCTAAATTAGCGATTTTTAGCCCAAAAATTGCGATTTTTTCGTTTTTTGAGCGTTTTTAGTGCCTACCCCCTCCCAAAATTTTGGCTCAGATCCCCCGCCAACCCCCCTCCCCCATCGGCGGATGACCTGTTACATGTATGCTTGAAACTGACGACGGACATGTGCAAGTGACAGATTTGTTGGCTAAATATTTTTTAAAGTATAAATTCTGACGATTTATGCGTGTAGTGTTAAAATTGCCAGCCAAACGGATTGACCAAGAACACATAAGTTACAGTAAAACTTAACCGTCGCATAGATAAATGAGTTACCCTGTAAATCTTTACTTAGACACATACATGGGCCGGGGGTATACCCCTCCCCCTCGGCCGGCCATCCCCCCTATCCCACCCCCCTCCCGGAGGGAGTAAATTGTCGCTTATTTAAGGCAAAATTGGCGTTTTTTGTGCCTTTTTTCGGGGAGGTCTGCCCCCCCCCCCCCCCCGAGGTCTCCAGACCCCCCTCCGGATTTTTCCGGCCCATGTATGCTTACACACAATAATAATTATTAATATCAACGTAAACTATTCTACCATAGTTTATTAATATATTGTTTAATTAAAAAAATTCCAACGCAACCGATCTCGCATGTTTGGCTGACTGTAAAAAACTGGTGATATTGATTTGATTGATTAGGTTCGGCTTGAAAAACGGGGCCAGTACAGAGTCCATCTCCAAGACCGGTGGTTCGACTGACCCCGACACCCTCAGGAAACGTGCCGATCGATTCGGAATCGCGGTCGCACCGGTGAGATGACTGTTGATTTCCAGTCAGTGTCAGAGACTATCAGAAAGTTTAGACGACCGATGCTGACGACGGGGACAAGTTGAAAGCGCGTGCCGACCGCTTTGGAGCGCTCAAGTCTACCAATAAGGTGCTACTGATGATAGGGTAGCGGCCGGTTCGGTTAGGGTGCATTGAGGGCATACATTTTTGTTTGTTTGTTTGTTTGTTTGTTTGTTTATGAGTTCCATTGTCCTTTCGGACAGCTCAGGACACCCCTGGCTCTTTTCAGAGCCTTTCAGTGGGGTAGCCCTGCCTATAGACAATCCTCCTGCTTTGTTGCCATTAGGTGCTTAGGTAGCGTCGGTTTAGTTCCCATTTACCTAACTGGTCATCACCGCCTTTCGGCGGCCTGGGTTTAAAACCTTATTTTGTCTTAAACATGCAAAAAACCTATTTTTAGTTGAAAAATTTAGTTTTTTGCTTGTTTTTAGCTCTAAAACGCTATTTGACAGCTTAAAATAGCGATTTTTAGCTTCCTTACTGAGAAAAACGTGCTAAAAACGCACTTCCATTCCAGGCGTTTTGGAGCTTTTCGAAATTTTGGACCCCCTCTGGTCGAAACCCCCTCGACCCCCACCTAACGGAAAACCGCTAATCCGGGTCGGCCGGGCCGGGACCTGTTACATATCTGGTGTGTAGATTTATACTTTTAGACAGGCACCGTGAAATTAGTGACCGAATCGGAGGAGAAATTGCAGAAACGACGAGAACGATTTGGACCGGCCACTAAAGAAGACGAGGTATTTTGAACCGTTAGCCAAGCCGCGTCGGTGGCTCAGTGGGTAGCTCGCTGCCTCTGAGTCACGGCGGCCGCTGCATCCCTAGCGGTTGTAGTGGTTCATCCTCTCGGCGTGGCAAGTTTCTTGCTGCAAAGAGTTGGTCGTCGGCACAACGCTCCACCCAGGCCACCAAAAGCTGGTTACAGCAAGTAGGTAAAAATGGGAACCAACTGGATCTGCCATAGCACCAAAGCCGCTCCTACAGCATGCCACATTGGAGAAAAGATCAACGACGTCAGGTGCCGTCTGAGAAACCAGCAATAAGGCCAATACCGGTTTGGCCCCTTCGCCGGGCGGCCGTTGGGAGCTGTCGGCACCATGACGTCACCACGCCAGGCACTCTCTTAGTACCTGGCGCCCAACACCATGGCTGTGAGGCCCCCCCACAAATCGGATCGGATCGGAACCGTTAGCCCTCTCCTCATACCACCCGTCCGCTGTCCATACCAGTCGTCAGTTTGGGTCGGCCTACCATTTGCTCACATTTTGATCACCTTTTTATGCAAGTCGGCCTATCCCTCCCAGAAAAGCCAGTGGACCCCATCTATTGAATATCGTCATTTATGCCACACATGTGACAGATAGGTCGCGGTTAGTTAGATTCATACTTGCGCTAGGGGGTGTGGGAGTTTGCCCATCCCCAGCTTGGGCACGACCATACATGTGCTCGGGGGTTTGGGGCATCCATGGGCCGGAAAATGGGATATGATGGGGGTAGTCAAAATTCGAAAATTTGGGGGTGGGCCTGCCGGTTTCGTGGGCGGGGGCGGATCGCTGCGATTTTGGTGGTTGGGTCAGGAACAAAAGTCGGCTTCAGGTGGGTGGGTGGGGTCGTTTGGGGGGGCGGGGTCGAGCCCAAGTTGGGGGGTGGGCAACCCGACCCCAAACCTGCCCCTTCGGCGGATGACCTGTTACATTGTATGCCCCAGCCAGTGGGAGTTTGTATGCACCGTACCGCAGGTAGACATAAATGGGCCGGGGGTAAGGGGGTATACCCCTCCCCCTCGCCGGCCCATACCCCCCTCGGCCGGCCATACTCACTCGCCCACCCCCCGCCGAGGTCTCCATACCCCTCCGGATTTTTTCAGCCATGTATGCATGGCTGGACCATGTTACATGTCTAGTGCAAGCCATACATGTAGCAACAGAACATCCGCCGAAGGGGAGGGGGTTTGAACCGTACATGGCCGGAAAAATCCGGAAGGGTATGTGGTTTTTAGGTGGTGGGGGTTGGCGCGTATAAAATTGCTTTCCCAAACAAAGGTCACCAGAATTTTGGAGGGGCTATGGGCCGCTGAGGGAGGTTTGACCGAAAATTTCTAAAACAAGGTCGCTAAATTTCTCCCAGAAAGGTCGCCAAAATTTTCAAGGGGCTAGCGCCGGCGCGGGGTATGGATTTTGGCTGGCGAAGGGGATCAATCCCGCATCACCCTTCCGGCCCGGCCCAGTTATGGATTGAACCGAAATTCTGGGGGTACAGTACCCAGTCGCTCACAAATTCTGGGCTAGAAAACTGCAATGTATGTACGTGTATTTTCCCACTTTGCCTTAATTTGCATATTGATTAAGCCTTCAAAAAAGTATTTTTTTTAAATTTTTGACCCTAACAACTTTGTGGTATGGGCTCAGCTACACAGTACTAAAATTGCTGTTTACATTCGGGCGTAGTAAGTAGAATTTGTACTCCTCATCTCTCTAGCGATCGACCGGAATTCCGGTTCCGGCATACATGTACTAGGGGGGTTGGGGGGGGTAACCCCCCCTGCTGGAAAGGCCAAACCCCCCCTCACCCCCCCCCCCCCGAGACAGGTTAAGGGACCCCTCCCCCCGACCAAAAAATGCAAGTCGTGGTAGTGGCTCCAGTATTAACAAACTGGGTCAGAAATCACTAATTTTTAGCCTAAAATTCACTTGAAAAGCCTTTGGAAACCGAATTTGGCGTTTCCACTGCTGATATTGAAGAAAAATCGGTGTTTTTGGAAGCTCTTTTTGTCATTTTTTGCTTGTTTTTAGCTTTAAAACGCTATTTGGCAGCTTAAAATAGCGATTTTTAGCGTCCTTTTTGAAAAAAACGTGCTAAAAACGCATTTCTAGGCGTTTTGGAGCTTTTTGAAATTTGGGACCCCCCACCTGGGCGAAACCCCCCCTCGACCCCCCACCTGGGCGAAACCCCCCCCCTACCCCCCTCCCCCCAGGTCGGCCCGGAGCTGTTACATGTATGGGTTCCGGCCGGAACTGGCGGTTCCGGTTCCGGTCCGGTTCCGGTGAAAAAGGGTACCGGAACCGGAACTTTTTCATTCACTATTTTCGATGGATATTCAGTTACATCAAGTATTATTGCGTCTGTTTAATAAAGTGCGCAGCTCAGTGGGGGCAGTAGAATTTGCATGAATGGGGAGAAATTATGCAGTTTTCCATGTTATGCATCATTAGAAGTGCCTCTAAAGACAATTTTCGGTGAAATTATGCAGTTACAGGCAGTGTTTAGAGCTGTATTGTCGTTTTCGAACAGGTTTCTCAACTGACTTAAGGTGCAAAAGTGGAAAATTTGTTGTAAGTATCTGTACTAGCATGCTGGACCCATTTAAGACGATTTTCAAAAAAAATGTTTTTTTAAATTTTTAAAAAAAAAGCAAAAATTTTTGGTCTTCAAAAATAAATTTTTTTTAACAACTGTGCTTTTAAGGCAGCTAAAAACATCTCCGAAGGTGACAGATCAAAGCTGAAACCTGAAAATGTTGAAAAGCTTCTCTTTCTGAAGTACAATTTGCGTGCTCTTGACTACTGTTATTGAAAAGTCTGTATTCTGTTGTTGATTTGAACTTCTGCTGATGTTTATAACAGGAATTTGTACACGGCGTGCCTATAAATACGTTTCTATAAATTTTGGACCAAATATTGAAAAAGTTCCGGTTCCGGTTCCGGCCGGAACTGGGTGGTTCCGGTTCCGGCGAAACTTTTGGTTCCGGTCGATCGCTACATCTCTCTGGCCATTTTGAGAACTGCAGATTGGAACTGTTGCATGGAGTGATAATGTAAAAATAGTGGCAGTCTTTCAGATAGCCGTTAAGAAGCAGAAAAGAGCAGATAGATTCAAGTGAAAGTGGTGAAGAAGCAGTATTACCTCTGTGTGTGCGTTACGTTTGTCAGTTGGCTCCTTGAGTACTGTAGTTTTCAATCCCTTTCTTATGCTTTACGGTACAGTAAATAAATCTGTTTCATCGGGCCTGCTTCTTTCTATTCCTCACATGCAGTCAATGTACAAAGATCAAAAAATCTAAAGGCCGATTTTTGGTTCTGCCGGCCGAATGGCACTGCCATTTCATCGCTTGCGATGTAGATTTTTACGCAAAAAGCTAAGGTAGAACAACGTGATAAAGTTCCAGTGCCATCTGGCTGGCAGAACCAAAAAACGGCCTTTGCGGCTCGTTTTCACTGATTTCCAAACCGATTCGACCAAAATTTTCACTGATCTTAGCAGTCGGGCACTTAACGCCGTTTAAGCAGTTTGATCGTTTCTTAAACAGTAATCAGTTTCTTTCTATTGCTATTCGACTTCGTTTTAACTGTCGTCTTTAACATATACTGTTTTATGCTGGCACCTGTTTTTCGCTGCATAGTGAAGTAAGGTTTTAACATGCCAGTAAACTTTGACTTTTGGTACCGTAATATACGGTATGGCACTTAACGCCGTTTATGGTACCGGCGGCCATGGGTAGGGGTACCATATATGGTGCCACTAGCCTGGGTACGGACAGCATATACGGTATGGCACTTAACGCCACGGCACAGTTGGTGTAGTGGTTTAGGCCGCATGGCCACTGTGCGTGACGTCGTGCGCTCATCTTCTCGGCGCGGCAAGCTTCTTGCCGCAAAAAGTTGATCGACGGCGCAAAGCTCCATCCAGGCCACCGAAAGCTGGTGACAGCGAGTAGGTAAAATGGGAACTGACTGAATCTGCCTAAGCACCGAAGCCGCTCCACAAAGCCGGTTTGGGAAGAAGATCTACGATGTCAGAAGCTGTCTGAGAAACCAATTAAGCTGGGAGCCCTCTGACATACGGGCACCTGCGGTCGAGAGCTGTCAGCATCATGGCATCAACACACCGGCCGCCCTCCTGGTGACCGGCACCCAGCAGCATGGCTAGGAGTGGCTGGCAGTGAAAGAAGGGCAACGTCCGAGATGACGAATCATGGTGGTAGCGAAATGGACCATGAGTCTGATCGTAGGCCGTAAGGCCCCCCCCCGCACATCGGATCGGACTGTTTAAATAAACTCACCGAGCGATATGTTTCGAGTGCAGGCCGAAGAATCGGTTAGACATTCCTGCGTATCTACGGTATGCTGTACATGGTATGTTGTTATTTGCCTCAGTGTCAGAAACGTAAAGACAACAATTGCGTGCGGTCTAAAATCGATGCTATTGGCGAAGAAACAAGTGGTTTACGATAAATTTGGCCTCCAAAAAGCGGCGGCACCTGTTCTTGCGAGCCGCCTGTTCAGTCCAAGCCTCCACGTGCTTTGTTCTTGGCCAGAACGGTTGTACCAAGCCGAAATGCTTTCACTTCTCGCCAAAAAAGCTCTTCCTTCGACCCTTTTTCGTCGCTTCACCTCAATCGATGCCTCGACGGTCCATCACAAAATCATCGCGCCTAGCCAGAAAGATGAAATTATCGACTTTCTCTCCACTCACTACCTACAAGCCGACCCGATTACCAAGGCGCTGAACCTGGAAAGCCAGGAATCGCGCAAGTTTCTAGGCGAACTGTTCGACCTGTACACGATTAAACCGGTTTCTTTCGGACTCTACACAGAAGAGAATGAATTGGTGGCTCTGAAAATGAACTCTATTCTCGACGGACGCACCAACATTTACGCCAAACTCGAACTGACGCGGCATTCTCTCAAGGTGCTCTACCTGTTACGACTGCTGGAAACGGTACAACGGAAATTGGCAGTGGTACAGGCCAGCGAGCGGTGGTTCAGTTTCAATATTACCGTAGTTCCCGAACAGTGGGCCAATCACGGACTCGGAGAGAAAATGTGGGACATTTCTATGGCCAAAGCTAGAGAGACTGGATGTGACGGGGCGTTTGCTTTTTGTACCACCGCTGTGGCGCAACGCACCTTGGCGAAACACTTCGGATTTAAACCGGTTTATACTATCAAATATGCGGACTATAAGGCGTTCGACGGAACGAAGATCTTTGAAAAGGTTTTCACTCCCGAAAGCGCCAAGTTGATGGTTAGAACGTGGTGAAATTATTTACTCTCTCTGGTGGACTGTGGAATACATACTATGTGTGTAATATACATATTACGTATTATTTTGGGAATTCATATACAGTATTGGCAAAAAATAGACGGACTGACTGACTATTTATTTTTCGAGTTCTTAATCCGAATAATTTTAATTGGCCACCATTCCGTCAATTCACAAACGAATGAAAAGATTTTTGGTGCGATTATTAGTACCTTATGAAAATAACCGGGCAAGTATAGTTACCACGGACATATAACCGAACATTCAAAAAACTTCATCCGAACGTGTTCGGAAAAATATTCTGCATTTCCAAATCTGAAGTTTCCTCGTTATATACAGTGGGGTGCAAAAGTTTAAACGCACACAGTCAGGTACAAGAAAAAGTGAGTTTTCACTTATTTCTTGAAGGTAATTGGCAAGTGTTATACACCGTTGCATAGCTTGAGATGTTGCAAAGAAGTTGGCGCAGACTGCACTGCAATGCGTTGCTTTATAGTAAAGTTATAGCCAGTCTAAGCCGGACTGTCAGAAAAAGGGTTAGCAAAAGTTTAAACGCACTTAAAAAATCCCACAAAATCCGACTCAGACCTTTCAAATAAAAGTTGTACGAACACCTAAATAGTAAAAAAATAAATAGCAAGAGAAGTTTGATGCTTTGCCATGATTCAGTTAGCCCTGTTGTGCTCTTTGTCCAATTGGCATGCAGAAGATTGAACCTGCTATGGTGCCTTGTATCAACGCGATCTCTAGCACCAGAGTGCCAGTAGTACCTTGACAGATCAAACTTACTAACATCTGGTGTATGTTAGAAAGTCTGGCATGCATGAATTTCAAGCATTTTAGAAGTTACAAGTCATAAACATTGGTAATTATGGGCTCAAACCAGATAAATATAGTGAATCTGCTAGGTAATCGCCACATTGTTATAGTTTATGAGGTGCTCAGCTGTCTGGTTTTTAGAAAAATAGCATGAGCACAGACAGCAGAAGCCCTAAAAGGCCAGAGAAGCTGAACACAGTAAAATTGGGACCTTTAGTATCATAGTCAAACATGAGTGAGCCAAGATTCAGTGTACGCCAATGGCAGAAGCATTCACTGAAGCAGCCATAGGTCATCTTAAAATGAACTGATGATGGAATTCCATATCCATGGGATTACACAATGTATTTCAGTTAAAAACGCCAGTTTTTGGAAGCAGGGATGATGTCTCCTGGCCAAGCTACCCTCACAGTTGCCGTCAGTTAATTATAGTGGATCATTACTGGATATTCAGTATTCATGCAGGTTATAGTGCTATTAACTGAGTAAGGTGCCTAAATGGCATGTTCTGGTATTTTTGCATAAGAGAAGCAATAGTACATGTAAAAACCATATGAGTTAACCAATGTTTGTTGGTTGCAGTCGATTACAAACACTGAGAAGACCGGAATACTAAACCTCAGTGTGACAGATGTGAAACAGTAATGATCTGTCAACCTTAATCTGTTTAAAATGTTCTGTTTTTGTGGTTCTGTTATCATAAACACAGTTTGTTTAGTCCGATTAGCAGTCTTAGTCTCTTACACATCCATAAGAAGTTCGAGAGAGTTCAAAATCATTCAAATTGTAGACCTTGTACACAGACCAGATCAATTTCACCATGGTGAGATGTGTTACGATTAATTGCGTTACAGTGCGACTGAATTGTTCCAAACCATCAAAGTTGTCCTGTTGTTCATTAATTAGTATTTAGGTATTCTTACAATCGTTTGTTGAAAGAAGTTTAGTCAGATTTTGTGGAATTTTGAAAGTGCGTTTAAACTTTTGCTAACCCTTTTTCTGACAGATTGACTTAGACCGGATATAACTTCACCGTAACGCAACCCATTGCAGCGCAGTCTGCACCACCTTTTTGGTAAGATCTCAAGCTATGTAACAGTGTAGTATAACACTTACCGATTACCTCCAACAAATCAGCGAAAAGTCAGTTTTTCTTGAAGAGGACAAGGTGCGTTTAAACTTTTGCACCCCACTGTACTGTATGTACGCAGCTTTACTACCAAACCGGTACTGTTATTTTACTATTATGAAAATTTAAAACGGATAGCAGATGGCGGGAATTCTAGTACTCGATTTACTCCTATTCTAGTCCGCACTTTGGAATGGCTTCAGGGAGACAGCAATTTGCGATCGTTCTCAGTTGGGGAGATCACTCGAATTTCAAATTTTGAACACAGAATTTTGAATGTGGTATCAAACGACTGCTGACGATCTCCTGGTTATTATTTTACACATCAACATCTAATTACTGCATGCTATATTCAGCTTTACCTTAGATACGTTTTTTTGGTCTTGAACAAAAGAATGTAAAACGTGCGCACCCAAATTGTAAATCTTTAACAAATATGACCAAATCCGGTATCAAACAACTACTTTTGACTTGTACATTATTGTTTTATGCACCAGCACATCCACAACCAATTACTGCATGCTATCTCAGATTACGCGCTCGTCATATCGCCTTACTTCATCGATTATCGGCCGATTTCCCCCGGAACCGCCACTTACTAAAACAATCGTAGCATTCGAGTCTGCCGACGGATATGTCTGCCCACGAGCATATGGGTAGATATGACGATTAGCTATCGATTAAGCATTAATATAACAATATTCGTACAAGCCCAAGGACGGTGGCCATTGTGGAACAAAAAAATGGCTAAAATGTACACACTCAAAACACTAATCGGCGCAAGTAGTGATCTCCCTATTTATGGGGACCGCATTCCATTAATTTACGATCTGACAAGCACGGATACTGTATTCACCGTCATTCAGACTCGAACAATCGTGCAGAGAATTTTGATGAGCAGGAAAACCTCCAATTTCTTGTTTCATAATAGTGGATTTTTATTTTACTATTTACTAAATTTACTACAAATTCAGCTCTTCAATTTAATTTTTATTTTTGTTTTGGTAGTAACCAGGCAGCTCTGGTTTTACTAATTTTTGTTTTACTATTATTTTCTAATTTTAGTACTATTATACTACGATTTTACTAGTCATTAGGGACAATTTTGCATCAATGGTGCCAAGATCTTATGAATAATTAATGTTTGTGCTAAATACTTGCTAAATTTGATCATGATACGAGTTTTCAAGAATTTTAGAGAGAAAAATTTGTGGAATTCGACTGACAAAAGTGCGCCCACACATCTTTTATTGCAAAATTGATAAAGAATTTGGCTGGAATTCACCAAAAACTAGCAAAATAGTAGTAAAATTTTCATTTTACTATTGATGGTCTGTGTTAATTTAATTTAATTTCTACTTTACTATTGGCTCTTAATTTTACGTTTTACTATTATTTTACTACTAGTAAAATACCACTAGTACAGGGTTGTATATTTTTCCGAAAAAACCTCGGCCTGTTTTTTTCCAGTTTTTTTCCGGTTTTTTTCCGGTTTTTTTCCTAAATCGCGGAAAAAAACTCCAGCCCAAGTTCTGAGTATCCTAGGCTGGTTTTATGATTCCTAACGCTTTCTAGCGCCTTCCTCAGTCTTGTTAGACCAGAAATACACGTGTTACATTGATATAAATCACGAAACAGGCATGAAACAGTGCCTGACAGGTTCCATAAATAACGCTATATGCAAATTTTCTTACAGCAGTTTGCATTTTTGTTTTTTCATGCCAAATTTGGTCTTTTTTGTTGTTTTTCTAACAGTTTTGAGTCAGTATGGCCTATTATACATAGCAAAAGTCCATTTTTTAAACGAAAAATGACGTAAATTAGCTATTTTTAGCTAGAGTTTTTTTCCGCGATTTATGTTTTTTTCCGACCCTTAGGAAAAAAACCGGTTTTTTTCCGAAAAAAAACAGTTTTTTTCCGGTGTTTTTTTCCCACCTCACATCCCTGCACTAGTATTACTAATTTTTGTTTTACTATACAAACCGGTGAGTAGTTTTACTCTACCTATACTTTATTTAAATCTTTATGTAGTTTCAGCAGTTATTTTTGTTGTCTTTAGCTTTTGCTATAACAGATCGAAACACAGCAGCCAGTATGCCGACGTTTGGAAGCGTAAAAAGCTCTTTGTACCATATTCGCGCTAAGAATCGGCCGCCGCTACCGCGGAGAAGATGTGGAAGTGCCTAACATGTACCAGCGCACTGCTAGAGGCGAAAAGTTCGTCCAGTTCTTAAACAATGGACTCTGTTACAACTGAGACGAGCATCTAAAAGCCTTTATATATATACAGTAAAGGTCTATATGTCCAGAACAGGCGATATATTTCATATTACTAATATGTGCGCTTTCTGAGCGTGCGCTTATAGGATGTGCGCTTTTAGGAACACCCCCCTCAAAGTTGGCTCGCCAGCCGATTTTTGGCCAATTTTTTTACCTCTAACCACCAAAATTCAAACGTGTGCCGTTTGCGCACTTCTGAAACGACAGCTTTCGCATGCAGAGCAATCGATAGCTATTTCAAAATACTTTAAACATCCCACCCAATTTTTTCCGTATCATACCTGGTTAGCTAGTTATTTTCCGAAATGTACCAAAAATGGCGAAAATTCATCATCGACATTTTTCAAATATGCGCACATAACTCCGCCCACTGCAGTTCGGGAAGGCTGTAAGTTGCTTCAATAGTTTGTTCATGCTTGCCCAAACATAATCCACACAAATTGGTCAAAATCCGACGGGGAGCGGGGTGGGGGTTGACCCCTCAAATGTTTCCGGAAAACATTTTTTTGCTCAAACTTAATTATGAAGTAGTCTATACACGTGCAAGTGCGTAACCAGTGACTGAAGTGACAGGCTGGGGCCTCTTTAGTTAGTTCAAGGTACATTCGATAAACAGTTTATTCGGGCTCATGAAATTCAGCTAGGAAAGCAGTAAACCAGAAAGCAAGACATGAGTTGGAAACACAAAAATTTTTTCAGAGAGAGAGAGAGAGAGAGAGAGAGAGAGAGAGAGAGAGAGAGAGAGAGAGAGAGAGAGAGAGAGAGAGAGAGAGAGAGAGAGAGAGAGAGAGAGAGACAGAGAGACAGACAGAGACAGAGACAGAGACAGAGAGAGAGAGAGAGAGAGAGACAGAGAGAGAGAGAGAGAGAGAGAGAGAGAGAGAGAGAGAGAGAGAGAGAGAGAGAGAGAGAGAGAGAGAGAGAGAGAGAGAGAGAGAGAGAGAGAGAGAGAGAGAGAGAGAGAGAGAGAGAGAGAGAGAGAGAGAGAGAGAGAGAGAGAGAGAGAGAGAGAGAGAGAGAGAGAGAGAGAACTGACTAACGAGCTAATCAGTAGCGTCCGGTAGTCGGCGGTCGCAGGGTTCTGGTGGTCTGGCAGGCAGCCTCCTGTCCTCCAAATGTTTTGCGTCTGGCTGGTTTGGCTACATTGCCCAACGGTTGTGCCGGTTCTCTCTCGTTTAGACAAAAGACCCAGTTAAGCAGACCTCGTCTCAGGTCACTGTTGAAAAAAAACAAGATGAACCTATAAAACACAGCACATAAACCGTTAAGCTCAATTCAATATTAGTGCATTGCATTAGAGGATCGGTGCGAAAACTAATTTAAACCCTGTACAACTTGTAGTGTGGTGAGAATAGACTTTATGGGCCAGTCTTTACGCAAGCTCGACCTAAACCGTACCCGTTTGTTCCGTGAGAGAACTGCCAGATCCAACTGGTGGCAAAGAAGAGCGCCCATTTGTCTGTGACCAGTCGCGACACGACGTGGAACGAGAACAACATCAGCTCGAAGAATAGCGCATTCAGCGCCGACTGGATGAAAAACTTTGTCTCTCTCTTCTGGCGTTTCTTCCTTTCTTTGTCGTTTCGGGTCACCGGAGCCACCTGCAAATCTCCGAATTTTGGGCTGCTAAAATGTGACTAAAAACCGTACAGTGCAAAATTGTAAAATGTCTTTACTTCTAAAAAACTCTGACCACCTCCTACAAATAAAAAACAAAAATCAGTACCTTCGTCCTGTTTCGTACTTTGAAGCCAGTGCACAAGTTAATGACGAAGATTACGGCAATGAAAAATATACCGTAACCCAGGTCCATGAATACGGTAATCGGTTGACAAGGCGACTCGACGAAGTGAAAAAAGTAGTGGGCCGGGTCGTAAACAAAATCGCATCCCGGGTAGAAATAGAGTAGTCCGTGCGTCAGAGCTGCCACCCAAGTGGCTACGATAATCTTTTTGGTGTTTTTCAGCGAAAACACAGTCTAAATTTTGACTGCCACTTTTATCAGTATGGAGGATGAGGAAGGTAGAGTAGTGTAGGTTTATTTATACCTCGTACTGGTTGAACTTGGCCACGGCCACAAATCTATTAATAGAAATGGCTAAAGTGGCGTAGAGACTGGCGAACCAGAAGACCAGACTCAGCTGACCGATCCGCTTCCCCAATGTCGACATGGCCAGTTGACTGTTACGACTAAAATTAGAATATAACGTCTTGTGTACGATAGGAATCGATGTACTCCTTTATGACAAGACTCTTGAAAATATAGTCAACCGCAGTAATAAATCAAAACTCAGGGTTTGTATTAGAAGTTACCATACATGTTTGGGGTTACCCCCTTGCTAGAAAAGCTAAACACTCTCACCCCGAGACAGTTTAGGGCCCCTGATTCAAAAATACAAGTACTAAAGTCCATGTCAAAAAAGAGCGGACTGGCGGTTTTTTGCGAATAACTCCTTAAGGGTGCATCGGAGCGCTTTTTGCCTCATAACCAAAGTTGTAGAGTGGCTCGAGCTCGGTACTCTGGTGCAACCTAATCTGCGCAATGCGCAATGATAATGCTAATCTGCGCAACGGAAAAAAACCAGCTTTTCCTGTAGTTGGGATGAACGCGAGTTTTTCAGTGAATTATAATCTACAGACCTCGGGGATTTCAAAAATGTATTCGTATTTCTTCTAGGTGCAACGGTTCCAGAGT
Source organism: Sabatieria punctata (assembly GCA_030248155.1). NCBI lineage: Eukaryota > Metazoa > Nematoda > Chromadorea > Araeolaimida > Comesomatidae > Sabatieria > Sabatieria punctata. The sequence goes on from JASANB010004056.1 coordinate 28,163, forward strand.
TATACACCATCAAATTTGGCCGAAAATGCTAAAAATGGCCATTTTTGGCGATTTTCAGATTTCTGGGGGGGGGGATTGGAATAACTATGGACCAACTCAGCCGATCAGGCTGAAATTCACATATATGGTGTAAAATTTAGTTTTACGTCGATTGAGACACATAAGAACCCTGAATAATTGACCCTGATACCGTAATCCCGATTTTTTCAACTTTAGGTCATTTGATTTATTCTCTGGTTGCATGCAGTAGTTTAAGCCCTCCACTGCAGTTAAAAATGTACTTTACAGTGTTTTGAATCGATTTCAGTCCATTCTGAAGCCATTCGGATACTGTAGTGTGTGGTCCTGGCACGAAAATAACTTTTTGTCAATTTACATTGTTCCTGCGGCAAAGAAATGACCTATAGAGTAGGCACTAAGGGTTTTGATGGTCAGGGAATCCATTTCTGACATAACTATAATCACTGGAATACTGTATTTTGAGGTCCCAACACGAAAATTGTTATTTTGCGTTTATGCATGCCTGGTGCAAGGAAACGCTCTATAGAGTAGGCAATAAAGGTTTTCAGGGGTGGGGAATCTATTTCTGACAGAACCATCATCGCTGGGTTACTGTATTTTGAGGTCCCGACGAGAAAATTGTTATTTTTTGCTATTTGGGTGTTTCTGTTGCAAGGAAACGATGAATTGACAAGCACTAAAGGTTGTCGGCATCAGCGAATTCATTCAGGGCATAGCGAATGTTACTGGATTACTGTATATTGTGGTCCTGGAATGAATGTACAAACTCATAAGTTTGATTACCTACTTTATTTAGCTTTCTCCTGCAACAGGAACACCTAAGTTGCAAAAAATAACAATTTTCTCGTCGGGACCTCAAAATACAGTAACCCAGCGATGACGGTTATGTCAGAAATAGGTTCCACACCCCTGAAAACCTTTATTGCCTACTCTATAGAGCGTTTCCTTGCACCAGGCATGCATAAACGCAAAATAACAATTTTCGTGTTGGGACCTCAAAATACAGTATTCCAGTGATTATAGTTATGTCAGAAATGGATTCCCTGACCATCAAAACCCTTAGTGCCTACTCTGTAGGTCATTTCTTTGCCGCAGGAACAATGTAAATTGACAAAAAGTTATTTTCGTGCCAGAACCACACACTACAGTATCCGAATGGCTTCAGAATGGACTGAAATCGATTCAAACACTGTAAAGTACATTTTTAACTGCAGTGGAGGGCTTAAACTACTGCATGCAACCAGAGAAAAAATCAAATGACCTAAAGTTGAAAAAATCGGGATTACGGTATCAGGGTCAATTATTCAGGGTTCTTATGTGTCTCAATCGACGTAAAACTAAATTTTACACCATATATGTGAATTTCAGCCTGATCGGCTGAGTTGGTCCATAGTTATTCCAATCCCCCCCCCAGAAATCTGAAAATCGCCAAAAATGGCCATTTTTAGCATTTTCGGCCAAATTTGATGGTGTATAACTCTGGAACCGTTGCACCTAGAAGAAATACGAATACATTTTTGAAATCCCCGAGGTCTGTAGATTATAATTCACTGAAAAACTCGCGTTCATCCCAACTACAGGAAAAGCTGGTTTTTTTTCGTTGCGCAGATTAGCATTATCATTGCGCATTGCGCAGATTAGGTTGCACCAGAGTACCGAGCTCGAGCCACTCTACAACTTTGGTTATGAGGCAAAAAGCGCTCCGATGCACCCATAAGGAGTTATTCGCAAAAAACCGCCAGTCCGCTCTTTTTTGACATGGACTATAGTACAGTAGCGGCTCCAGTACTAGCAAACTGACTCAGAAATTACTAATTTTTAGCTTAAAATTTGCTTGAAAAGCGATGGAAAACGAAATTGGCGTTTCCCCCTGCTGATATTTAAGAGGAATCGGTCTTCTTGGAAGCCGTTTTATCGCTTTTTTGATTGTTTCTAGCTCCTGGTTTGTGCCCGTTTCCTCCTTTCCCGTTTCCTCTTTTCCCGTTTCCTCCTTTCCCATTTCCTCTTTTCCTGTTTCCTCCTTTAAGAGTCTCGTTTCCTCCTTTTTCAGTTTTTTGCGTTTTAACAAAATTCAGACTGCTTTAAGGTTTCTATAATGTTAGAAGAGCGCCACGCTTTACTGCTCTGCTACAGTAGTATTGCATTATTATAGACTGCATTAATCTGTGCTTTCCATGTTGTTTCCGGGCCTAGCGGGGCCGGCCGGCGGCCCAACAAACGGCGATTAGATGGGCAAGTGTAATTACAAAGAACAAAAGAAATGTAAACAAGTTTTTCTGGTTTTTTTGGCAATGTTTCTGTCACGCACAGAGAGACCTGGCTCTCATCCTGAGCCGCCTACCATGCACTTTGAAACTTTGAAACTTTATCGTCGACGCCCACATCGGTTACGAAATTCAGAAGAGTCTAAAAACTTTTCAAATGCGAACAAACCAAGCACAGGCACAGCAGGTGGTAAAGCATTCCACAAACGAGCAGCAACCGGATAAAACAGCTCACCCGTGGCGGCCTTATGTCTGGCCAGCTCTACGTGGCACATATGTATGATCGAGTACGTATATTTTTCATAATTATTGAACGGAAACTTAAGCAAATATATGGTAAAAACACCGCTAGAACAACTGTAAGGAGCCGCGCAAATATTCGGAAAGACTCTGTCCTTAGCCTTAGTCCGATCTACAAAATTATACGAGACTTTTGTTGATTTATATATGTGTTCGTGTCTGTACGTTGTCGTTCGTATGTGCTAGTTAGAACTAAAGCCTGGCGCTATTCCAACATCATAGAAAACTTAAAGCAGTCTAACTTTTGCTAAAACGGAAAAAAAACCGAAAAAGGAGGAAACGGGACTCCTAAAGGAGGAAACGGGAACGGAGGAAATGGGAAAGGAGGAAACGGGAAAGGAGGAAGTGGGAAAGGAGGAAACGGGAACATGCCTAGCTCCTACCGCTATTTGAAATACTTAAAATAGTGATTTTTAGCCTCTTTACTGAGAAAATCGTGCTAAAGCGCATTTCCAGGTGTTTTGGAGCTTTTTGAATCTTTGTACCACACACGGGGCGTCACCTGACGAAAACCCCTCCCCTCCGCCCTTGCCTACTCGGGCCTGTTATATGTATGGTTGGTAGTAGGTACAGTATTTTCTCTGACTCAGAATAGCATTCGCATATAAAGTAGAGCAGTTTTTGGCTTTATTTTCTTACCGAAATGTAACGGGCGTAACCCAAAGCAGAAAAATGGCTAAAATGCCGCAATCGGCCACCGACAGAGAAACATTGAGATATGCAAAAGTATTGCGCATAACATCCAGTTTGAGCAGACAAAACGTCACTATGCCATTGACGACCAAGTTAACAAAAGACGTTGCCAGACAGATAAAAGTGGCATACATATCGTCGGCATAAACTAAATCTAGCGAGTCATTTCTAAGGCAGGTCATTTTTCTCGCCTTTCAGTTCAGGACTAACAGCTCTTAAAAGGATAGTGTGCGAGCCGCACAAAAAGCCTTAATTAAACACATGCAGTCTGTTTTCGTCTCAACTGTAAACTCACGTATACAACCTACGTACATTGTACCTGAATGTGAGAGGCGAAACCCAAATCAGGAAAACAAGCAATACACCGCAATCGGCAGCGCCCATCGATACGCAGAGATATGCAAATTGGCCCCGCATAATGTCCAATTTGAGCAAGGCTGTTAAGACCAGAGCATTAACGACCAAACCGATAAAGGATGAACCAAAACAGAGTGCACTGGCTAGCACATCTTCGGTAAAAACAACACTTCTATTTAGTTGCTCACATGTCATCTTTGCTATACGCTTGTTCATGCATTAGATTAGAAGTCTAAAATCCTGCACCCGATGATGACTGACCAACTTTGTGCTAATGGAAATTCCATTTGATAGAACAATTCGCATAGTGACGCATGTCTTGTACTGTTTTAAAAGTATACCCAAAAATACCCATACTTGGGTACACTTGAGTATTTTTGCTGGTACTTACCCGTACCCATGCTCAAGTATTTTTTGGAATACTTACTCGTACTTACCCATCATTTTACAATGATACCCAAGTATTTTGTTTTTCTCAGGTGATTATAAAATGGGAAATATTTTCAATTTCGGCCCTTTGTGCGTCATAAAAGAAAAGCTCGAAAGCGCATGCTGCGCACTTTAGTGGTACGGACTTAGCGCAATAAGGGGCAAAAGGTAAAAAACACCAGTGTACCGGAGAATGATTGAGCAGGAGTTGTCAAATTATGTCAAAGATTATATTCCTGAAGAAAAAGTGGAAGCTTTAGACTCCATAAAATGATGGAAGCAAAAAGCTTGCACTTACCCCCGGCTCTATAAGGTTGCGACTGATGTGTTATCTGTTCCGGCATCTTCTGCTTTCATTGACCGTGTGTTTTCTCAGTCTAGTATCTGTTTAGCTAAAGCGCAGGCACCGCTTAGGGGCTCAGAACCTCGAGAACGAATTGATGTTGAAGGTGAACCGTCAGATTGTTGCAGAAGCTTAAATTAAATTCCTATGATTAAATTCGTCCTTCTATGTCGTTTGTGAGATCAATAAAACTATTCTGTTTCATGCAAATATGTAAACTTTGCCCATTTTCATCTATTATTCGATTTTCTGCAATTATCTGCCTGGAAAATACCCAAAAATACTCATACTCGAGTACACTTGGGTATTTTTGGCAATACTTACTCGTACTCGTACCCAAAAATTGGGCATCTCAAAATACTTACCCGTACCCAAAATGGGTACGTTTTGTGATACTTTTAAAACAGTAATGTCTTGTTACGTTAGGGTTGTTATGACTACCTGTATAGTGTTTCGCAGAACAATACGTCTAGAAAACATACATGTATTCAGTGGCGTATCCAGGATTTTGGAAAGGGGGTGTAAAATTTTGAAAGTGCCTGGTTGGGCCGCTGCCCAACCAGGGCAAGAAAATTTAGCAAAATTAGCCTTCAAAAACGCGTTTAATTGTCATTGCCAACCGAAATCAGGCAGCCATCAGGCAGACATGTAAAGTGGGGGGTCGGCGGAATCGGCCGCCATGGTGTCCGTTGGACATCCCTATGACCCCAAAGTAAAACCCTAAAACAGTTCCGTCCAACTGCCTCTGGGTAGCCAGCAATGGCCATCGGCGGTTCTCTCTGATCCGCCCATTTTCCATAGTAAAACTCGAAAACACACCAAACAAAAATGCATGTTTCTCCGGGGGGCTACCTCGCTCAGGCGCGTGCTATGCAGCGTTCGAAAGTCCACATCATGAGCTTTCAGAATCTGTAATAAAATTTGTGGCGATTTTTGATATTTCAAAAATAATCCATCCCGAAATATGGACTGATCACGATTTCATCAGATTTCATGGAAATGAGAGTTTTTCAGGGGGGCTACCTTGCTCAGACACATGCTATGCAGCGTTTGAAAGCCCACATCATGAGCTTCCAGAATCTGTAATAATATTTGTGGCGATTTTTGATATTTCAAAAATAATCGATCCCGAAATATCGATTGATCACGATTTGGCAGTTTTCATTGAAATTATAGTTTCTCTGGGGGGCTACCTCACTCAGACGCGTGCTATGCAGCGTTGGAAAGCCCACATAATGATCTTTCAGAATCTGTAATAAAATTTGTGGCGATTTTTGTTATTTCAAAAATAATTGATCCCGAAATATCGATTGATCACGATTTTGTCAGTTTTCACTGAAATGATTGTTTCTCTGGGGGGCTACCTTGCTCAGACATGTGCTATGCAGCGTTGGAAAGCCCACATCATGAGCTTTCAGAATCTGTAATAAAATTTGTGGCGATTTTTGTTATTTCAAAAATAATCGATCCCGAAATAACGACTGATCACGACTT